>CAJUYH010004149.1:28626-46971 GCA_910591685.1 Galerucella tenella | reverse complement strand
TTTTTTTTTTTTTTTTTTGTTTATTCCTTTCTATACCCGACCGGCTTTGCGCTCTCATGACCGCTCGGTTTTGTCTTACAATTATAGCGAAATACGAACGGAAAGAGACGAGAAGAAAGTATGTAGATATATATATATATATATATATATACATTGATGTCTGTGTGTATGTGTGTCTTCCGTTATATGGGAACATGCGAAGTGGAAAGGAGAGAGCAAATGGGATGATATATAATAACGCTTACGTACGAGGTAAATGAGAGAGAAGGAACATTCCGAGTTGTTTCATGCAAGATAAAGAGAGCGAGGATGGCGAATAGTAACGAGAGATAGAGGGGAATTTTTGCAGATTTGCCGCGCATTGGGTATGTTGGTAGTAGCGTGGTGGCAGCACTGGGTAGAAATTTAGTTGTTGGATATTGAGTCTGAGGGCGCCACAAGTGTTTATAAATTTTGTGGCGGGATTATTTTTTTTTACAATTTTTAAATAGATATTAGAAGGAGATGCTGTGGACATTATTATTATTTATTTTTTATGGGAAGAGAATCAATAGATAAAGTGTTTTTTTTATTAATAAATGTTGAATAATGATTTGTGTTTATGTTTTGATTTTTTCTTTTGTTGTTATTAGGGAAACCAAAGTCGTGGCTGCTTCGCCGGAGAAGAAAGTTGTTGAGGAGGAAAAGAAGGAGGTTGAAGATGTCGATGAGGACTCCAGAGCGTCTGAAAATGGTGATGCAAAGGAAGTAAAGGAGAATGGCTCGACCGAGGAGAAAGAGATTGATGAGAAAGATGTTGAGTCCACGGAAAATGGCGATTCCACAGGTAAATATATTTTTTTTTAAGTTGTTTGGATATTATTTATTATTTATATTTGGTTAATTCATGTATTGCAGACGCACCTGCTGATGCCTGTTGCATAAAGAGGAAATCCACCGCCGGTATTGAAGCAAATGTGGATGGTGTTGATGGCGCTAGTCCGGAAAAAAAAGCAAAACTCGATGAGAAACCAGTCGTTGAAGCTGAGAGCAATGGCGACACTGTCACAGAGACCGCGGCCTAATATCCCAACTTGCATTAAAATAACTCCCATCCTAAGATAGTGAACACAAAAATAATAATAAAAAACAAAAAGAAACAACAAAAAAAAAGAGAAATTAAAAACAGTATCATCATGCGTGAATTAGGGGAAGACGAAGAGAGGAATAAAAGTGAAAGCAACAAAAGAAAAAAAAACAAACAAGCACGAGTAATTGTAGCAATGAAATAATTAAAACGGTAGTTTGTTCTGGATCAATTTTTCTTTCTGTTTTCCATTTTAATTGCATTTTTCAATGCATTTCTTTGTACTTAATAGATTGCGCTGCAATTTCACGTGGACCATTTTGTTCTTTTTTTTTCTTTTAATTTTGGGTTGCAAATAATTATAAGCAGTGCTACTTTCATGAATAATTATCCTCTGTCTCTTACTATTACTACTGCCCCCTCCCCGCACTTCACTTTCATTTGTTGTCACCTTATACAAAAAAAAAGCAATTGCTCTTGCATTTCGTCGTCTCCTACGCGCAAATCCACACATATATAAACACACACACACACACACACAAACATTTACCTGTTATATTGTTACAATAATAAGAAAATAACGCGCGATGAATGTTACAGAAATATAATATAATTATTTCGAATTCGGGTGAGATATTTCTGATGCGGTGCTGTGAGGGGTGTGTTTAAACTGATTCTTTGCTAAAGATTATTGCCGAATAAATAAATACATACATAAATAAATGGACAAAAAAATAAAAATTAAGAGTGACAATTATAAAGAGGGAAGGAAAAAAAAAAGAAAAATGGCAAAAATAAATTTATTCAGCACATATATTTAGGTATAATCGTGCATTTTTTTTTGGCAACATTGACGGCATGAAACTTATTTTTCTGTGAACTGAATACATTCCTGTATTATGATTTGGCGATTTGAAAAAAAAAACGAAGGAAAGAAACATTGATGATAGACAAAATAAAGTGTCGACTGTTTAAGGACATATATTCATGCATCGCTGACTAAAAATTTATCATTTTAATAACGATGGATGTTTTTGTGACACATAATTCACAAGTAGATTGTAATTTTATCAATTAAATATAATTGACATGTGAATGTTTCCATTTGACGAAAAAAAAAAAAAAAAAACATAAAATAGAGTAAAGAAACAAATTACAAATTAATACCATCCGTTCTACGATGTATTGAGTGAAACATATAAATAAGAATAAAAAAAGAATTAAGAATATAGCAAACTTGTGTTTTGTGACAAGATGAGAATTTAATGAAAAAGTAGACGTTCGTCGTGTTTCAATGTGGAATGTGTAGATTCAATTTCTAGACAATTGAAAAAGAATTAAATAATAAAAGGAAAAAAAAAAGAAATAATTCATATATAAGCAATACACTTAAGTTTCGTTTTCTAAAATGCAATTCGCGACACAATTTTTTTTCTCTTCATTTTATTTATTGAATCCAGGCTAAGTTAATTTGTGAAAAAAAAAATTCAATTATCCTTTTCGTATTAAGTGGAAAAAATAATAATAATAATGATGATGACAGTGCAATGTGCAGCTATTTAACTTTGCCAATACACTACGATTTTTTTTTTTTTTTTGATTTATAAACAGCGATGAAAAAAAAGGATAAGAGAAAATCAGACGTTATAATATTCCAGGAACGTAAAAAATGTGTAATAAAAAGTATCTTATAAATTTGATGATATTTATTTGTTATTCTGTAACCCCATTCACTTATCAGTCTTATTATCAATTATAATTGTTCATTTGCAATAATTCAATATTAATATGTGGAATACAGTAAAGTTTACTGAATTATTTAAAAGTGGTTTGTCAGCAATCGCGATATATCTCTTCATCACCAATTGAGTATTCGCCCAAATATTTTTAAGTACAGTTTACATGGCTCGAATCAACAAAACGTAATTCGACGCCGATATGTATTTCCAATTCAATTTACTTCAACACTATACTGCAGTGTGAAGATTACTGTACAATCGTTGACACGTACGACGTTACCAAAGTAAAATCGTGATAGTTACAAATATAAACATTTGAAAAAAAAAAAAAAGCCAAAGCAATTACCAAGATGCAGAGTTTGATACTCTGCTTATTTTTAGGGCTTTCAGCAACATGTATTGAGGGTCGTATTGTGTAAGTACACAACCACTTTCAGCACAAATTTATTTTTTATTACAACTACAAAATTTCACTTTGATGTAGAAATTATTTCAATAATTTATATATTGACATTTTATTTATTAATTTTATCAATAATTGTCATCAGTATAGAAATTTTTCTTTGTCATTTGGGATGGAAATTGATACGAGTGTGATTCATTCGTAACTGATATTCAGGTACCGGTCATTGTAATATTATTTTCTTTGTTATCTCTTTAGATTCGATATATATCATGATAATGCAAGATATGACAAAGGAGTTCCCGATAATATCCATACGCCAAATCAAACATACGACGAAGTTGGTCTGTTCAAATACTTGAATGTATGTATCATCTTTATTTTTTTTTTTTTTAAATAGTATTGACACATTAAAAATCATTATGAACAACACCTATACATTTATTCTTTATTACAGGCTGAATATTACGGGCTGATAAGAGTTGGTAAACCAGCAAAAGAATTCAAAGTCATTTTCGATACATCATGGGCAGACACTTGGCTTCCGTCACAACATTGTGCACTATATGAAGTTTCTTGCAGTAAAAATATCTCTTTATATATGAGGCTATGAGTGAAATAACTAATTAATTCACAAAAATTCAATATCTGTTTTATTTGTCGAATGTTTACAGCCAATTTCATATTTTTCATCATCACTTCGTTACGAAATAACAGCACTAAACTAATTTCGGAATTTTATGTTCTATAGAAGTTTACAGAGGCAGAGTAAACCAATTGGAGTTAGTGCACTGCATTCCTAAATGTTAAATGTTTTTCTATTGCCTGTGATGGATAGTGTGATAAAATGAACAATCCTATTTTTTTTAACATTTATTGATTTTGGGAGTTCGTGTGTTGTTGCACTCATAGCCTCATATCTATTAGAAAAATAAATAAATAAATGAAAACAATTTAATGGGGATGATGAAGATATTTAATTGATATTTAATTTAATCCGCAGTGATGCATAATCGATATGACAGCACAAAATCGTCTACATACCAAGAAAATGGTACAAAGTTCGAGATTTCAACCGACATAATGAGTTTAAAAGGATTCGTCTCAATAGATGATTTTCACGTACGCATATATTGTTATTTTTATTTCACTAAATAATATTTATAATGTTTAATATTTGACAGCTTCCGCACTTGAAAGTGTTAAATCAAACATTCATTGAGATGACCCAAATGTCATTTATTCCTTTTTCACTTCTAAAAGCCGATGGTGTTATTGGCTTGGCGTTTGATTCAAATGCAATGGACGGAACTCAACCATTTTTTTACAATATGATCAGACAAAACTTAGTAAAGCAAAACATATTCACATTTTATATGAACAGGTGAGAAATCATGTATAGTTATAGATTGTATAATTAATTGATTGTTTAAAGATTGAAATGAATGAAAATAAATGAAATGAAATAATTTGATGCGGTATTTAATTGAAATTGATGTTTTTAGAGATCCGACAACGGAGAAAGCGGGGAATTTAATTCTCGGCGGTACTGATCGATCACATATACGAACAAATTTGACGTATTTGCCAGTGAGAGAAAAAAAATTTTGGACTATTCGTATCGACAGGTATAATTAATATTTTATTTCGTTTTATTTTGTTGTCATGGTGATTTTTAAATATTGTTCTACAATAATTTGTAGAATTTTAATGGATGTCAACAACAAATCGTATACATTTTGTGATGGCGGATGTGACGCATTGATTGACACAAGCGCAAATGCAATTAGTGGACCATCAGATATAATTGCAAACATAAATAATAAACTTGGTGCTAAAAAAATGATGAAATTTTGGCCTTATAAATATATGGTAATTATACAAATATAATATTTATTAAACAAAACGAGTAAATGCGATATTGATAAAATAAAAGGTTTTTTATTGTTTAATAAAATTTTGTATGTTTTCAATGATTACAGCTTGACTGTCGTAACTATGCCAAACTTCCCGATATAACTTTTGTCCTTGGTGGGAAAAACTTTGCAATTCAATCCAAATATTATACCCAACACGTTCGTATATTTCTCTTATATTCATATTGCAAATGATGCTTATAATTAAAATTATTTTATGCTAATAATAGCCGTTAATATTTATTTTTCTTTTGTTGTTTTTTTTTTTTCGCAGATGACATACTTTGGCTGGAATTTGTGTTTATCGCCATTTGTTCCGAGTAAACCGGGAACAATATGGGAATTGGGCGGCGCATTTTTGATGGAATTTTACACGGAATTCGACTTGGATCGAGGTCGAATTGGAATTGCTGAAACAATTGTATAAACACAACTATACATAATAATATAATAAATATCATTCATTAATCCGGTAAGAATAAATATTTTTCTGTTTATGATAAACAGATAATCGAAAAACAACCATTTTTTCGTCATGTTATTAAAAGTAAATGAATGTATTATTGTTGAAATGTGTAATTCTTTCCATAAAATATACCATATATACATTCATATAAAAAGTTTGTATTTTAATTCATAAAGATAGCGGATATTTTTTATTTAAATACAATAACTGTATTGATGTAGAAGAAAAAAAAAGATTGGACATTCTTACAAAAATGTAGATAAGTTAGCGATTGATCACTTACAACAATGGGCAATGCATAGATGTCGGTATGTTAGGAACAAATAGCGAATTGTATTTTATTTTCATCAACAGAGCCGTGGTAATATCTCCACAATTGCACCTAGAAGTGGTGGTGGCGTATGAATAATGAATGCAGCAAAATGATTGGATGTGAATTGGATCACGTGACTGACAATGATTGAACGAAAAAAAATCTCAGTGCAGTGTGTTGTCTCTTAGTGTATTCTCTCATATACTGTCATATATTTGTCTGGCCTTGAGGGGTTTTATGGTTATAAAATATCGGACGTCTCTGGTTATACGACATTCTTCTCAAACCGTTACTGCGGTCGTTGCGCCGTTATAATTTTATCTAGACTTTCCACCGTTTTCACATTTAATTTTATATTTTATTGAATAGCAGTTGTTAAACCATCATCACATATCAAAGATGTGGCGAATATTGACATTTTGCCTTGTTTTGGCGTCAGCTAATGCTGAATTATTGCGGTAAGTTGACACTTTATACAGTTTCGGTGTAATTATCAAATTTTCTCTTCAAAATTTGTAACAAATATAATTGTTGTTATTGCATACAGATATATAATTGCTTTTTATTATTATTTTTTTTGTTATTCGTTTGAGGAATTTGGTCTTTATGATGATGATTATTGCGATGATACTATTTCCAGCGAAATTTTAAGTCGCCAAATATTTCCTTTGTTCCAAACAATGCAAGCGGTGCCACCAATAAATTATTATACGACAAATATATTACTTTTGTTTGTACATTTTATATATATTTAAACATGAATATATAAACATACTTGTATGAATCACATGTTATTGTTCATAACAATATGTATAAAAAAAAAATTGTATGAAGCGATAACTGATTTAATTTCATATAATACAGCACTATCACACTATAATTTGACCCTTTTCATTATAACTCCGGGGGTCAATTGACAACGACTATATCAGTAGTGTTTATATGTATTTTAACTTTTGTATATTTAAAAATTGAGCATTGAATTGTCAATACGACAAATCAACCAAAATGAAAGTAAAGAAGTTTTGATTTATATTTGTTTTTTTTTTTATTTGATTATTGTAGAATTCCAATGTATAAAGTGTCAAGTGTGAGGAGGAGTCTTATGGAAGTTGGAACTGAGGTACATCATTTGCGTTGGAATTATGGCGATGGGCACTCGCGTGTCGGTGCACCTGAACCTCTGTCCAATTATATGGACGCTCAATATTATGGTGTTATAACTATTGGTGATCCACCGCAAAAATTCACCGTTGTATTTGATACTGGATCATCAAATCTTTGGGTACCATCCAAACAATGCCATTTCACAAACGTAGCGTGTTGTAAGTATTGCGATACATTCAATGGGAATTATTATTTTTTTATTATTGTATCAATAATATAATTCGGACAAGTAATATAAAAATTGCTATGAAATTATTTCTCTTGTTGCAGTGTTACACAATAAATATGACGCTAAAAAATCAAAGACTTATCTTGCCAATGGTACTAAATTTGCCATACGATATGGATCGGGAAGTTTGTCTGGATTTTTATCAACTGATACAGTTTCTGTATGTTTTATAACCCCAAATATTACTACAATTTATTGTACAAAACACAAAAATATTTGATTACAAAAAAATTATAGCAATTATTATTTATATATTTTTGTTTATAGATTGCTGGTTTGAATATTCGTAATCAAACATTCGCTGAGGCGTTGAGTGAACCGGGTTTGGCATTTGTTGCTGCGAAATTTGATGGTATATTGGGTATGGCTTATTCACGAATTGCAGTGGACGGTGTTGAACCACCATTTTATACAATGTACAATCAAGGATTGATATCAAAAAAAATATTTAGCTTCTATCTAAATAGGTAATTTAATTGTCGCTATTTGTAAATGGGAATGAGATATTTGTCAAATATTATATTAGATTAACGTGGTGATATTTATTAATTCATAGAGATCCATCGTCTGAAATTGGCGGTGAAATGATTCTTGGTGGTTCTGATGAAAATCATTATACCGGTGAATTTACTTATGTGCCAGTTGATCGTCAAGCATATTGGCAATTTAAAATGGACAAAGTTCAAGTTGGTAATAAGGAATTTTGTGCAAACGGTTGTGAGGTTATTGCTGATACCGGTACTTCATTGATTGCTGGACCAACTGAAGAAGTTGATGCTATAAATGCTGCAATTGGAGCTACTCCTATTATGGGTGGTGATGCCATGGTAAATAAGTTGATAATTTAATTATACAAAGTAATTCCGGATAATTCTTGAAAGAAGTGATTGAATAATTTAATTTTTTTTTTTCATAGGTTGACTGTCAATTAATTCCAAATTTACCTGAAATAAACTTTGTCTTTGGTGGAAAATCATTTCCTCTTAAAGGAGAAGATTACATTTTGAAGGTAGTGAAGATGTTTTCAGTTCTTTTTGTTAATGTAAATTAATTATGATTTATTTATGTAATTCATATTTGTTATTGGAATTAGGTTTCGCAATTTGGGCAAACTATTTGTCTCAGTGGATTTATGGGGATTGATATTCCACCACCAAATGGACCTTTGTGGATACTAGGTGATGTGTTTATTGGACGTTATTATACTGAATTCGATATGGAAAATAATCGAGTTGGATTTGCCGTGGCGCATTAAAAGAGTTTTATATTATTTTCATTTATTGATTGAGATTGAATAATTATTGTACATTGTAATTGACAAAGTGAAGCCAGAGTTTGTTTAATAACGTATATTTAGACATTTATCACTTAATATTGAACTTCGGCTTGAACATTTCTTTCTCTTTTATCGATAGAAGAAACATTTTTTTCGTAAAATGAAATGTTTCATTTTAAATACGACGTATAAAATATATCTGTATACCATGTGATCAATAAAATTCTATTGATAATAAACATTTTCAAATAATATCAGCATTACTTTTTTATTGTTTTATTCATTTTTGATATGAATAAATACATAATGAAATATGATATATTTTGCAATGAAAATATTATCTAACGTAGGTTACATAGATAGCTTGCTTCGGGAAGTTTGTAATTGAATAATATTTCGCTGGAATGTCGCATACAAAACGTAAATAACATAACCTTATATTCCAACGTTTGACAATCAATTTTAAAGTTCAAATAAATAGAAAGAGAGCTAGATTGGAATACTGTAAGAATTGAAATGATAAAAGAAACATATTTTTCAATTGCAATCACGTTAATTAATTGATACATGATAATGGCACCAGAAATGGTTGCTGCATTGAATATAACTGATAATGCAAAAAAGAATATTCGATCAGTGTTTTACAAAAAACCAATTAGAAAGGATAATTACAAATTGGATATTGATTATGATGATTCACCACAGGAGATTCGTCGGCAGCGTTTATTAGATTATCAAAAAAAGTAAATTTATATACAAATCCGGCATTTGTTCTGTTTTCTTTTTGGTTATAATTTAGTGATATAAATTTAATTATATCTTTTTGTTATAGATGTAGAGATGAAGCGATTAGTGCAGCTCGTGATATTTTGAATGAAGTATTCTTATCAGATGAAGAGATTGACGAATGTTATGTAGCAGATAAAAATAAAAATAAATTTTCGAGAAAGTATAAGAAACAATATGCAAATAAATTGATGATGTCTGAATGGATGCTCGATGTGCCGGATGATCTTTTGGAAAAATGGTCAATGGTACCATGTCCAAAAGGCCGGCGCAATTTACTCGTAGCATACAAGGTATAATAAAAATCTCGCAATTAAAATATTATACCAGTGCACATATAATTAATCATTTTCATTGATTTGCAGGGAATAACACGGGCATACAGCCGTCGTGGAGAAAAACTTGCGGAATTTAAATCAGCATTGCCGGGCGGACATCCAGAGCGGAATAATAAAAATTGCACAATTTTGGATTGTATTTGGGAGCGAGATAAAAAAATATATTACGTCCTAGATGTGTTGGCATGGTCCAATCAACCTCTGATCAATTGTGATGTAATACATTTATGGATAATTGAATTGTTATATGCTTTTGGTTTAAAAATTTATTAAATTATCGTGATTATTTCTACGTGTTAGGTGGAATTTCGGCGATACTGGATTAAATCAAAATTTGAAGAGATAGAGGAATTAAAATCGCAAGACACATTTTTAAATGAATATTTGATTTTATCATTACCAAGTATTGCGTGTAATGAAAATCTATCGGAATTCTTCGTGAATCAACGTTTATTTTCTTCATTGGATGGGGTTTTATTTTATCATCGTGATGGACATTACATGCATGGGCATACCCCTCTTGTGACTTGGCTCAAGCCATTTATGCTGCCTGAAGTATTAAATATCTCTGTACCGTCACCATTGGATGAAAAACCACCGGGTTATATTGACTTTAGACATCATATTCTCGCCAGGACTAATAAAAAAAAGGAATTATCCAATTCTATGGAGCACTCTGTAAGTGATTATTATTTCAATTGACAATGATAGATATGAAATATAATATTTCAATATGAAACATAACCTCAATTATTTTGTTACAGATGGATACTACGAATGACGATGGTTAAATAAAATATATTAAATTATAGATAACTTTATTATTTTCATACATGATTTATTTCATCTATGTTTATGACAATCACAAGAATTACTATGATGAAACGTTTTCTCAATTAATTTTTAATTATGGACTTTTGATACAATTATTTATACATTTTTTTTTTTTCAATTTTCTCTTATATTATTTACTACGATACAGCCTTTCAATTTTCTCGTATTGACTCTGTTGAAATATTCAATGTGTTGCTTTATAGGATTATATTTTGTGCAAGAAAGAAAAAAAAAACAATTAGTCTTAAATGTATCAACGTATAAAAATATATTAATATTCATTTAAATTTACGTGTCATTATAAAATGATGAGTGAAAAATGTATTGTTCATTTATGATGCCATGCTCATGGTGCTGGTGGTTAAATCTAGATTCAATGTATGCAGCACTTCAATAGCTTTTTCATTGAAAAATAAAAGAACTTTTGTGAGAACTTCGGACGACGCTGCTTTCATCTACAATCCGAATAATTTAAATATATTGAAATAGACGAAACATACATTATTTACTCAATAACAATATAGTTAATTACTTTGTTCTCCATAATTGTAAATGACGGCATGTTTATTTTATTCAATTTTCCTAATCCCAATTGCATTCCACCCCCTTGTAACATTTGATGCTGTAAAACTTCATGAAATCTTTCGACATGTTTCAATAAAATTCCATGTTCAGTCCGTGTACTTTTATCATTATCACAAATTCTGCAACAATACCATTAAAAATATATAAATAAGCAATGAATATATTGGGAAATAATTACATACAAATTATTATCATTGATTAAAATATATACACAGTCCATAAATCAGCTAAAATTGAAGTATCATATTTAACAGCAATGGTATTTGATACTGGCAATCCTGGAAATTTATATTCAAATTTAACTTGTCCTTTATACGATGAAGTTTCTTGAAATTCGTTTGGCTGTAATATTACAGGCACGAGCCATCGCAAATCATCCTCTGTTGCAGGAAGTGCAACAATTAGACAATCAAACATATTACTAAGTGTTATTTGTACAGCTGTCATTGTATTTTTCGTTCCTCTACACAGTAATAGCGGCAACTTTACTGATTTTTCATGGTCAAGCTCAACAAGCGAAGTTCCCCATGATATTAAAATACCAGTATAAATACATTTTTCTGCATTGTCTTTATCAGCATTTTTTGTATATACTTCGATCTAAAATGAATATTTGATTTTAATTGTAAATGAAAATGCGTATAAAATACTGCAAAATAGAATAATGATAATAATTGAAGATATTTTTACCCTTATTGCTGGTGGATCTGTTGCAGTTGGTCGAGGATTGATACTCTCATCAATTGTGAAGTTAGCTTCGTATGTAACATTGTCTTGAGGTAATATTGATGCAACTTCTTCCCTCAATCGTTTCCCATAAAGTTTTAAGTGTCGTTCACTCTTATAATCAAATCCATATAGTGACGATACACCAAATATATTCCACGTCTGTTTCAGAAGGGCTGTGAATATATTAAATAGATTTAATAATTTATAAAAATTCGCAGGAATATTAAAAATTATTAGCAGAATATTTTTACCTTGGAGAGGATCATTTGCTACATCATCACCATCATCAAATTCCAAATGTGTTAATGGTACTAAGTCGAAATGTTGTCTAATTCTTTGCATTGTTGGTGTCTTCGTTGTATACAATAATTCATCGATGTATGTCGATGTTTCCATCTCAATAACAATAGTTTTTTGTTCCTAATACAAATACACAAGTATTTTCAATTCAATAATATAACTTAAAGTTAAATTTTCATAATGTTGTAACTGCTACGCGACTCCATGATATTGGAGCATTTACTGATGGTTTAAATTGGTCTACTAGAAACATTAAATGTTCTATTTAATTCATGGAATTGTTGCTGCACAAAAAAAATTTTCAAATACTAAAACTGTAAACATCATAACGGAATGTTTTCACTGAGCCGCTTTTCCCAATAATTGATTGAACATAAAAATTGAAATATTAGATTGTCGTCTAAAATGGAGAGAGGTTATGTTAATACTGATTCTCGGTGGCGTTTGGTAGTACAAAATTCATGGCGCGAAATCAAATAATTCCAATAACTCCTCAGTATTTTATAATAATAATATCAGTATATATGTTTAGTATAAACGATTCATACATATGTAAAATAAATATATTAAAATTTATTTATTTTTATATCTGACATAGATGTACATGATTATGCACACATTCATATTTCTCATCAAATGGTACAACAGCATCAATCAGCAGAGATTGGCTGTATTTTAGAAATTCAGTATTTTCTAATTCATCGTAAGTCTCATGTGCTTCACATTATCTATGAAAATTGTGCGAATTTCCAATGCAACGACTCTATAAATACAATAAAATGAAGAAACACAATGCATTTACCAATCGCTACTTCGACTACTTCAATTTGTGTTTGAATTCAGCTGATCGCTCGTTTCATTTTTCGTTCACACACATGACAAAATATTTAAATTCATATATACATAAATATATACACACATCCACGAATGTATTGGATTTTGGAATATATATATTATCAAACATTTACAGTGAATGTGTACACATACATATACAGTTGAGTTGACACACGAAGTTGATTCTGTGAATTGACGCCATTTATGTGTTTATATTTCATCTCCCGCGTAAAAACCACATCACAATAATATCCGATTATTCTCTCGTTTATTTTTTATTTTTTATTCATTTTTTTTTTTTCATATATTTTTTGTAATTGCATTAATCAATAAACAATATACAGTGAATTGTTGTAATATTGAATGATTAATAATTGGAAAATATGGCAACAATAGAAGTACGATTCCCAAATAATGAACAACCGGGAAAGATAAGAAAGTGGCGAATAACAACAGGAACAATGATATCTGTTGGTCGTGTATTGTTACTGTATCATTCTGTTTATTCCAATGATGATGAGGATGATAGTATGACACAAGAGAAAAAACTTCGAGCGACACAATTTGGCCGTGTCAAAGAGATTTTAGTGAAGGAAGGTGAAATTATACAGCCTGGGTAAATATAATTCTTAACCTATCACTTGATAAATATTTTTTAAAATATTATAATTCTATTGCAGCAGTATATGAAATTATATTTTATAAAGTATATATAGCATTGTGTTATTTTAATTATTGATAGTTGATAATATTGTATAGAGGGAATTTTTATTTTATTATAAACAATTTGAATCGTTCAGCATCAGCATAAATTATTAGTGTTACAGGCAAGTGGTACTTTCAATGACAGAATGTAAACATCCAACTGTTATAAATGATTTGTGTGCAAAATGTGGCGCGGATTTGCGTCAGGAGTCACTGTATGATGATAAAAAGGAGACGGCTATTACTGAAGCAAGTGTGCCAATGCTTCATAGTATACCCGAACTCAAAGTTTGTCCGGAATTGGCGGAAAAAATTGGCAAAGAGGATGAACAGAGATTATTGCGTGACAGAAAATTGGCACTTCTTGTTGATTTAGATCAAACAATTGTTCATACAACCAACGAGAATGTTCCCGCAGTGATGAAGGTGATTGTTTGGTTTTTTCTTTTCTTTTTTTTTCTTCAATTTATTAAATTTGCCTTTGTTTATTTTTAAACAGGATGTATTCCATTATCAATTGTATGGACCCAATTCACCGTGGTATCATACGAGATTGCGACCAGACACACGACATTTTTTAACTGAAATGAGTAAAATATATGAATTACATATATGTACATTTGGCGCGAGAAATTATGCTCATACAGTTGCAGCATTGTTGGATAAAGAGGGAGCATTATTTTCTTATCGAATATTATCGCGCGATGAATGTTTCAATCCAGCATCAAAAACCGCCAATTTAAAGTAAAATTAATCATTAATTATAATACAAAAATGTATTGCGTTGTATATTATTATTTATTATTTGTATATATTTCGGTTTTTTTTTTGTAGAGCTCTATTTCCATGTGGTGACGATCTAGTTTGTATTATTGATGATCGAGAGGATGTTTGGCAGGGATGCGGTAATTTAGTACAAGTAAAACCTTATCATTATTTTCGCCATACAGGGGACATTCATTCACCATTGGGCCTTGAAGTGCGCGATCTTTCTGAAATGAAAGAGGAAATTGATGCAATTGAAATGTCGAAGAATATTGTAGAAAGTGAAAATAATGAGAATGGAATTGTTGATATAATTGCGCCAAAGGAAATGGATCAAATTGATAAACATGAAATTGAAAAAATTCCCGAATTAACCGAAAAAAATGAAATAGAAATGGCTATTGTTGATTCACCGGCAATAACAAATGATCAATTGACTAAAGATAATGAAATTAGTCCAAAAACGAAGGATGAAAAGGCGCCCGCCGCCGTTGAAGAAAATAATAAAAAAGAAATTAAATCATTGGAGCCAAGTGCTATAAAAAATAATACAGATATAAAAGACGACGATCATGATGATTATTTATTATACTTGGAAGATATATTACGTAGAATACACATGGAATTTTATAATTGTATTGATAAGGAAGATCGTAAACCACTTCGTGAAATTATACCGCAAGTAAGAGCTCGTGTTCTCAAAGGACTCTATTTAACATTCAGTGGATTGATACCAACTCATCAAAAATTGAGTCAAAGTCGAGCTTACAGAGTTGCAAAAGCCTTTGGCGCTGAAGTTACACAGGTAAATTCAATTGAATTATTTTCTTTTCAATTATCTTTATCATTAATTTTAGTAATTATTATTGAATTAATATTTGTTGAAATAATTAAAGGATCTTACGGATAAAACGACGCATTTGGTGGCAATTAAACCAGGCACAGCAAAAGCGAATAATGCGAAGAAAAATTCTAATATTAAAACAGTTAATCCAGATTGGTTGTGGTCATGCGCAGAACGATGGGAACATGTTGATGAACGATTGTTTCCACTTACAACAAAGGTAGTACAGATATTAATTAAACTATTTAATATATAATAATTGCCATGATTGTTAATGATTTTTATATAATATATATTGTTTTATGATTGAGTGGTAATAAACATAATAATGAATACAGGCAAGAGGATCGAGAATACCACCGGCACATTGCAGCAGTCCAGATCGAATAGATGGTAAAAATAATGAGCAAACTCACAGTTTTGCCAATACAATAAATCCTTTAATGTCATTTACACAAGAGGAAATTGACAATATGGATAAGGAAGTTGATGAGGACATGACTGATATTGAAATGGATGGATCTGTGTTGGACTCGAAAGATATCGGTTCGAATATTGATAATGAAAGCGATGAATCGGTTGATTTAAATGGTAATCATTTTTATTTTGTTATTCTTATAACTTTTACTGAATATTTTTTCTTTATATAGATGGTGACTTTTGTTTTTTTTATTTTATTGTTTGTTCTGTTTATTTGTAGATGAATTATTTCAACCGGCGAAAAAACGGCCAAAAGTTGATGACGACAGTACGTCAGATGAGAATGACGATGATGGCAATGATAATTCTAATGATGATGATGAGGATGAAGATCCAATAACAATTTTTCGAAGAGGCGGTGCGCTACCAGACGATTTAGATTTAGGTGAAAATGGATCGCAGGATTCAGTTGAAATTTCGGACCCATTAGAGGAAGATGATGACAGAGAATGGAATGCCATGGGTGCAGCATTGGAGCGCGAATTTTTGTCGGAATAATGATAGACTACTTTCTCCACAATTTTTATTTTATATTTTTTACATTAATTTAATAATTATTTCAATCACAGTATGATTGATCAACTCATCGTCAATCAATCACTACATCAATAATTGTAAATGCTTTTGAATTGTATAATTGAATTTTTAATTGATTTCATTTGAAATGAAATTTTGTATATTTATGAAATGAGAATTTTATTCAAAGTGTATTTGATCTTTGGAAAAAATTTTTTTCTTCTTTTTCTTACTATTTCAATGAAATTGTGAAAAATAATGAGACATAATTATATGAATAATTTTTCCGCGTTAATTGTTACATAAATATGAAGAAAAAGAATGAATTTGTAAATGAAGTGTTGTAATGTTAATGAATTTTCAAATATCAACGCTGTTGAAATCGTTTTATTCGTCTACTTATTATACAAACACATATTAAATTAAAGTGCTTCAGGTTGCGGATTATTTGGATCGTCGTGATATCTAATTACAGCTTCTTGATTAGAATAATCACGTTTATTTTCTTGAATACCTCGCGGTGGTGCTGTTTTATAATCAAATCCACTGCTACGTTTTCCATACAATTTATTTATTTCATCAATCGAGTCCCTAAATAAAAATCACCAATGAAAATGATAAATTCATAAATATTAATGTGCTATTGAATACAACTGACCAATTAATAAATTATTTTAACATACCTATATTTTCCAATAACAACTTTTTTGCCTGTTATTGGATCTGTGACATCACCAAGTGGATAAATAACTTCAATAACTTTGTGTGTTATGAGACGAGTCATTTTTTCCGGTAAATTTTGAATCATAACTGTATCACCCACTTTGCATATTTTTTGTGGATCATCAGCATAAACAAATTCAAATTCACTGAAATACTGAAGGAAAAATAGTGATAACATAACCTCCAAATTCATTTTACACTTGTTAATAAATTATTTATATTGTGTCATACCATCAGAAGATTTGTATCAAGTTCCAATCTTTTAACTCGTATTTTGGCAGCATTTTCTTTTGCACTTGGCATACATGTTCCAAGTAAATATTTAAGAACTGGCTTGGCCTTTTTTACTGCAGCCATAGTCCAATTAAATGGAGAATATATGCACCAGGAAATGATGGTAGTAATATAGAAGTTGGAGAGGGGGTACAAAAACCGATTGCACCCGAAGCCTCTTTAGCTCAATCGCTCACAACATTCAAATATTAAAAAGTGGACAAATCAAATTAATATCCAGGTATAAATAAACTTCTATCAATTGCAATCCTCGAGCATTTGTTAACGTGACTATTTAACTACGTTGCAATTTAATTGATGTGCATGGTTGATGTAATAAAGAATAAAAGGCAATAGAATATTAAAATATTCAAAGAATAATCGTTCGTGAATTCGCCCAAAAAATATCAATTTTTCTCTTACCTTGCGTATGCGCAATCACCTCCACATTTTAAAACGCTTAAAAGTAATATCATACGCATAAAAATAAAAATATTATCATTTTTATCATAAATAAACTCTTGAATAATTCAAAATAACAGTGCAGAATAAATTCAACGTACAAATTAATGATAATTAACGCAACTAATTATAATTGCAGACAAAACACTATTCCAATATGCTCTAATTATTCCATAATTTCTCATAGATAAACATAAGTTGTACAACGATGTTAGTTCATAATACAACCTCAGCAAATTAATTAATTAAGATCAATATCACCCAACATGCACAACAATTCAAATCAAAAGAAAATAAACCAAAAATACAAAAGTAATAATTCCAACATTTACATTCCAAAAATATAATATATTTTATAATTTTCACACGCATAAATATAGATATACAACTTTTGTTTTTTTTTTTTTTTGCAATTTTTCTCATCAACGTTCCCGTACATTTTTGCAACATTGCGGTGGGCAATTCGTTTATATATGTATATGGCAAACGAGACGATGGAGGGTTTGTGATTCGTTTGGAAATGAACGCACGTGTAGTTTGTACAAATGGGGAGTTCTTCATATATATATATATATATATATATATATATATATATA
>CAJUYH010004149.1:15419-28526 GCA_910591685.1 Galerucella tenella | reverse complement strand
AAATGGGAATGATGCGTCTGTTTCCATAGTGACCGAATGTGAAGCCACTGTACGAATATGGGGGGATGGAAATACACGAGAAAAGTATATATAGTGTTGGGTATGTTTGTATTATCCTCTCTCTTTACTTGGTTTTTGTGGCGTATGAGACAGAGGCGTGGGCCATTTGTGAAGGGAAGAGATCATTTACTCTTTCTCTTTCATGCACCCTCTCTTCGTCATCCCCCCTTGTTGCCCCCAGGCAAGTCAAGAGTTTCAAATGCTCGTGTCTCATCATATCATCTCATCTACATATACATCCTTTTGATATTTCTTCCTATCATTTTATCCATCACATTATTTTCTTCCGGCAATGAAGAATAAATATTAACATGTATCTTATATATATATATATATATATATATATATTTGATTATGTTTACGAATTTTGTATTGACATTGGATGATAAATAATTTATTTGTATTGATTTAAATTTCAAGGTATACATTTGTGTTTGTTGAGGGAAATGAAGCAGTTTGGTAAGATGTTGAGTTTGATGATGAATAGACCATACATTTATGTGGTTTCCATTGACATTTACTCGTGATAATTTATTCATGCACATAAACATAAATATATTAATGAGATGTTTATTTTGTAGATATTAATGGTGACTATTTTAATGTATTTATCAAAGGATTTCAAATAGAAAATGTTTTCTCTGTCAATATAAAAAAAAAAACAATTTTGAGAAATATATAAATATTTATATTTATATACTTCTGTGATTATTTCGATTAATTGATTGAGTGACCTGATGATTTTATTTAAAAAAAAACATTTTATATAAACGGTGAGAGAGGGCGAGTGCGAGGGAGACAATTTAGTTATATAATATTTGAGTGTAAATGAAAAAGAAATATATATGTCATTGGTATTAAATAATTTAAAAGTGTTAAATGCTCAACTTTTTCATCGTCTCTGGCTTTTTTTTTTTTTTTTTTGTCAACTATTCAAATGGTGGCTGTTGAAAATTAACGTCATATACTGACAATTTCGAAGCTTTTGTTGATCTTTTTCATTGTTATTACTGTTGTTGGTTTATTTTTGTTTCAGTAGTGGAACAAAACGCACGTAAATATACACATACACATACGGACACATTGCGCGTGACTGCGAGTTTGATATCAAAGGAAATAGTGCGCAGAACCAAGGCAGCTATGAGGGGTGTCAGTGTTATAGGTGTGTATATACTGTACAGGGTGGTTTGTTGAATATAAGGCTTGTGCATTGGTTGAACGAAGAGGCAAGAGCAATTGGAGAAGGTGACGGTACAGAAGGGCGCTATGATGCTACAGTGATGGAGGTGGTGGTGGAGGTGGTGGAGGTGGTGGTGGTGGTAACGTTGGCTCGTAGTGTTCAGTGGTATCCCTCGAAAGTCTAACGGCGCACAATTCAGTTCCCAAAGCCGACTCGTAGTCGACGCTGGTGCGCGGCTCGTGGCGCCTCGCTTTCTTCTATATTCGCAAGCTGTTTCCACATTATTTGCCGTCACATCGGTGTTATCTATATCTTCCTATTCATATATATTGGTGTGCATTATATATGTACATGTATATATAATTTACGCGATTAATATTAATATATAATAATAATAATAATAATAATAATTTATGAGATTA
Organism: Galerucella tenella; assembly: GCA_910591685.1. NCBI lineage: Eukaryota > Metazoa > Arthropoda > Insecta > Coleoptera > Chrysomelidae > Galerucella > Galerucella tenella. The sequence continues at coordinate 26,864 of CAJUYH010004149.1, read as the reverse complement.
TGAAATTATTTTTTTTTTTATCATTGATGGACAATTGAATTTTTTCAGTGATGCTTATTATGAAAATGTTTTTATAACAATATATTTATTTAGATGATGATAAAAAGGTGAAAAGACATTTTTCATTATTATTTTTTGTGTTTGTTTTTTTAATTTATTTTATGTTTTCGATGTTGTTGAATTGTTTGTTATTGTTGTTGCTGCTGTTGGTTGAAAATAAATGAATTTTTATGTTACCCTGCCGGCTTTTGATTTGTTTTTGGATTATTTTCAATAGGGTTTTCTATTTTTTTGTTTTTTTTTTCCTTTTTGCTTTGATAGTTTATAGTTATATGGAGATATTTAATCGATGAATGCTGTGAAAATTTCCTCCATTTGTGTTTTTTTTTTCATTTAGTATTTGCTTATGTCTTTATATTGAATAATAAAAAATTGCAGGTGTATTTGCAGTTTATATAGGTAAAGATAATTAAACTTGGAAATTCTTGATGGTAAATAATAAATTCTCTATGAAAGTTCTTGCGTTCAATTTTCCGTAAGCAAAACTTTTTTTTCCTCAAATTTTTTTTTTAATCTATGTATATTAAACATAATATATATATATATATATAATAAATAAATAAATTGATCTTACCTTCACTTGGAATATTGCAAAAGAACCTCATTGAAACATCTTGATAGGAATATTGAAAAAAAAAAACTTTTTGAATTTATAAAATTAATTATTTGCTTCAATATTTAGATTTCACAAAATTAAAATTAAAAATGAAAAAAAAGTATATATATATATAGCACAATTACAAAGTAGATTATTCCACAATACAAATTGAAAGCATTAACATTAATTATAGGCGAAGAGATTTAACAAAATAATAAAAAATAAAAGTGATATTTTTTATTAGTGTCATGAATAATGGGTGCAATGAATGCGGATAAAGCTGAGTATAAAATGTGGTGAATAATTGTCGTTGGGGATTGGTATAGTTGTGTTTCTAAGTGCGGTATATCATCCATATTTTTGTCATTAAAACTAAAACGAAGTGTGGCCGTACAGAAGAGACATAAAAACATAGACAATATAGTGTGAGAAACGTAGAACTGTGAAACCGCGTGAAGAATTGGTTGAGTTCAAGTGCGGTATATACACAAGTATTGTATGTTTCTCTCAGGTTGCTTCAAAAACATTGTAACGTCGGTGTTACTGGACAAAAAAATTACTGCACAGCGGTTAGAAGTTTGTAGTGATGCCGTGATGGGGTGCGGCTCAGGCTCGTTCTTCGTAACCACAACCCTCGTGGGCGCACTTCTCTCCATCGTCTTCCTCTTCCAGATATCCGGCGCGACGCGTAAGTTTGTATACCAATTACCCTTACGCACATATTTGTCTTCCTGTAGAAAAAAAAAAAAATATAAAATTCATATTAAAAATTATGAAAAAATATATTAAAGCAACTTTTACATTTCTAATTGAAAATAATTTTGGCACTCTACAAAGGTTTATTGAAGGATTCTCATGGAATTAAAAGAGAAAACGGCAGTATTAATTTATTGTATTTTTTAATTGACCACGTGAATGTAAAAATGTCAATTTTCTGAAGGAACTAAGGAACATTTTTTCAATTTTAATAATAATTTATATTTTTTAGTTAATGAGCAGTTGAATTAATTGAAAACATCGCAAATTTATATATATATATATATGAGAGACTTCCTATTTACTTTACCGCTATTTTCATCTGCAACTATGTTTAAATATTTTATTTATATCATTGAATTCTTAATTAAAAATATCATCGGTGATATAAAGTATATTATGAAAGACTATGATATTGCATTGAAATAAAAGGATTAAACTAACATGTCCCATATTTCGCAACATAAAAAATTAAAATGTCACTTTTCGCAATGAATGAAAAAATAAAATTAAAAAAAGAAAAGCTCCATTGACAGAAATACCAATTGCTTTTAGCCAGATAGTTGAATAAAAAAAACCCTGAAATAATATATAAAATAATTCACATTCATCGACATAATATTCTTCATTATAAATTCGTCCCCTTATTAAATTTCTCAACTAAATAAATGAGAAAACAAAAAATAATAATAATAACAATAAAAAATAAAATTGGTAAATTTTGCAACGACATAAAACAGAGAGAACTTTCAAGACTCATTTGGTGTCGTTGGAAAAAATAAATAAATAAAGAACACATATACGTGCATGTGTAGGATGAGGAGAGTCGTCGGTGGTGGGCCATGAAGAACCTCCCAAATGGTCTGTTGAAATGGCCATGGAGCAAAAAAAAAAAAAAAAAAGTAAAATAAACGACATCGTGCACGTATTACGACTGGTTCTTTACGTTCGCGGCAAAGTATTTGAAGAGGGGTTGATAAAGGGGCACAGAGAGGGTGAGAGAAAGGCAAGAGGGATGAAGTTACATACAATATATATAGTATATATCCGAAAACGGTTCGTTGGATACGATCAAAAGAACGGCAGTGGCTATCATATATGTGTGTATATATATATATATATATATATATATATATAAATATAACTGTAATCGCTTGCAGCAGGCGTGATACCCTGATGTTTATTATATCTATATATATAATAGATAAGTATAGGTTATATTTAGTAAAAGAGGCTGCTATATAATGCGGATTTTCGCCTATTATTATTAAGAGTCTCGCAAATGTTGCTCCATTTATTTTTTTGTTGCGTTCCCTGTCTCGTCTTTTCATATATGCGACCTGGGTAGTATAACAATACACATTGAATTATCTATAATTTTTAATATCTCTATTTTCACTCCAAGATATTCTATAGAAAAAAAAAATTTCATTGTTATACGGTAATAATAATTATTATTACTTTTATTTTTTATTTTATTTTATTTGTCTATTTATTTTATTATCATTATTTATTTATTTATTTTTTTTTTTTCATATATATTTTATTGTGACAATGGTGAAATATTTACTGGTGCGTACTAGAGTGGAAATCGTTGCTTGATTTTCAGCAATACGTTCTCTACAACCCTCCAGTGTATTTATATATATATATATATATATATATATGTATATATTTATTTATATACGTATACGAGCACCTGGTCCCACACGTGTCGAAGGAGATTGATAGAGTTTTCTCGACGTCTTTTGGAAAATATTTTTCTTTATTTATTTTCGCTGTATATATTCTTTTTTTTTTACTCGTATTGTTGAGAGGTTTTTCAAAAGGGGTGAAAACACAAACAGCCACACATAAACACACAGACAGTATAGTTATCGTATATATTCACCCTCAACTCTTATTCCCTCTTGCTGTGAGTAATTGTATTCGAAAGTCAACTGATAAATAAACATATATATATATATATATTTTTATGCGTTCTATAAACTTCAATAAAAAGATTTTTTTGTGTCTTATTGATAAGCGAATGGAGGTAGTGGTGTTGTTAGACGGTACAATAATATTTTTAATTTTAATACAGTGTACGATGTGGAGTCCATGGATTTATACAAAAACGTCGAGATGATTATTATTATTATTGTTATTATTATTGTTGTTGCTATCGGTTTGTATTTATGTCGACGTGCGCTTATCTCCCATTCGCCAGTTCATCCTTGTTCATTGAGTTTGAATGATTGTTAGTGTGTGCGTGTGTGTGTTCAAACTCCAATGATATATTATACAATATCTACCAATAGTTCATTACCAAATAATAATTATATATTGTTGCAATTTATCCAGTCATTTCTACATATGTATATGATTTAATTATGATAAAACGTATGGGGAAAATGTTATTAATTTAATTATAAGGGGTGATAATTTTGTGCGGCCACACATTCCAAATTCTGTACTGAAATTTATTCTCAAATTAAGAAATAGAAAAAAATATATTGAATGTATTGGAACCAATTGGAGAAGGGAGGGTGGTAAAATAGCGGCTGTGATTAAAAAAAAATTAAATAATGTGACTTAATGTAATTTTCGCAGTGAATAGAGACACAACAATCAATCCAGAATGAAAAAAAAATTAACAACTTCAAAATTAATACTATTATTGACAATAATAAAATAGCAACAAGAATGAATAAATTTGTTAATAAAATTGTTGGCGGTTGTTTATGGCAACATTAAATATAACAATTTTTCATGTATTACATGAGAAAATAGAGTATAATTAATTGTTTGTGGTCCCATAAATTATTGATATACAACTGGTTGTAAGATACAATAATAAAATTAAATTATATATTTATATTTATATATATATATATATATATATATATGCGAGTGGTTACGATTTACACAGCGAGTCATAGTGAGTATGTACTGACTCCTGTACACTCAAATAATTTCTCATAAAACTTTGAGATGGTTGGTCCTTTCAATTTTATTACTATCTTCTTTCTTTCTCACAGACTCAACCTCATTTTTCCTATTCTTTCATTTTATTTTCTTCTTCTATACTCGTTTCTCTTTTACTGTTTTACGTGCAATCGACTTCACGAAACATCAGGTTGATACACTCCAACGACTTGAATGAGTTGGGATTAATGTCAAAACTTTTCCCTATACCTTATATAATACGTGCACAATATAGGAAAACAAACCAAGGAGCAACCTATTTCATACTTTCTCCATACCTAACTCTCATTCTCTCGGTATTTCTCGCATATCGAATAACAAATTTTACGATTCACATAAACCAAACTTTCGAAAACCAAAAAGAGACATTGTTAAAATAACATTTTACATTTACATTAGTATGAATATTATTACAATAAAACAATAAGAGGGAGTGGAATAAAAAAATAAATGATAACATTTTTTCGTTAACATGAAAAAACAAAAAAATAATAAAATTCAATTGAGTATAAAAAAATAAAATGAAGAAATAAATACTCACAGAGTTCTATGCCATGCCACAAATCAACAACGTTATTTTATAAAAAATGAATCAACATTATTATTTATCCATTGTACTCACGATAAATATTTCAAAATTCACTGAAAATATTCTCATTGTTTCGAAAAATATCAGTTTAATTATTTCTTCTATCAATCAATTTCGAATCAATAACTTGCATCTCAATAATTATTGTTGTATTACCTACTATACAATGAATACAGTTTATTAAATAAATAATTTTTTTATCTAAACAATATTACTCCATATTTCACTGAAAGAGTTTGGATCCCTGAACAAATCACTTATTTTTTCTTCAGGGAACAATCCTACAGAATTATTATTTCAACATCTTTCATAATTTACTAAATTAACTAGAGATTTAATTAAATTCAACATTTCGTAATTTCACCGCGTTACATATACACATACATCCACACACGTATATTCATCATTAAACATTGTGATTGGCTTGCATTCATGCAACCACAAGATAGATATTCTCTGTTATTTTCCCCATATATATATATAATACAATCAACATTGAATAATAGACAATTCTCAACGTGTGTACTATTGTACTGATTCTCGTTGTAAGAATTGATGATCTGTGTTCGACGTTTCAGACACACTATCGTTACATTCATGCTCCAATGAGCCCATTCAATTGCTATGGATAAGCAATTGTACCCCATGAACGTTTGTACATGTTCTCTATGTAACTACATTCCCATTCCTACACATCCATACATATATATATATATATATCTCGAATTTATACGTTTGTCCTTTACTGAACCAGTAGGCAGCATGTCGCTTTAAACATTTATCCAACTCTATGTAACAAAGTTTATCAGTCACTTGCACTGTAAAATTGTTTTTTTTTTGTCTCTCTCTATCTCCCTCATTTTCTCTCTTTGTCTATTTCTCTCTATTTACTCTTTACTGTTATGAACAAACTCCACGAAAGCATCACAAACCGCTTCAACTATTCTATGTCACGCGCCAAGAATTTCCCTATTAATTGTTCAACCAATGTTGCTTGCTCGCATGCGTTATTGCATTGAAGCTGTATTTACGTTTGATTGTATGTGCGTAAGTGTGTGTATATGCAGATGAAAATATATTGTGTGGTTGTGTATATAATGATCAGGTTGAATAATTGTGCGTGCATGTTTCGCCAAATATAGACATTATATATTTATGCATATACCATAGTGCAAATGCGAATTGTCAACTATTAGTTTGTACAATATTTAAAATTTATTTTTTATACTCCTGCAGTTGATATTGATGTGAAAAATTTATTTATTATTCAAATGTGCAGTATCATGGTAATGAATATGCTGTGAATAAATTTTTCCATTGATTTTTTTTTTATATATATTCTATTTTTAATTATATAGCTGTCAGATAGAATGAATTGTGTGTCAATTTGTGTTTTTGGTTTAATTTCACGTTTTTTTTTTTTTATTTTTTTATTTATGAATAATTCATAAATAAATAATGTCTATATATATAAATTTGTGATTATTTAAATATTATCTGAGTATCGTTATATATATTTTTATTTCTTTTTTTTTTTTTTTTTCCAATATAATTTCATATAAATACACAGAACAAATTTAATATTTCGATGAATTTTATTTCATTTTATATATCAATATTGGTAAAATGCCGCTAGCAGACAGTAAAATTCATTGTGGGGAAAAAGGAAATAGGCGTATATACGTTGAAATAAAAAAAAAAAAAAACTTTGACACCTCCATGTATACATATACACATATGTATATATTAAAGCCATGACATTTTCAATATTCGCTTCTTTGAACGAGTAATATATATAGTACTCATGACATATCCAATATTCGCCTCTGTCAAATTATTAAAATATGAATTAGCGATCGATAATGTGATATTCACAATACTCTGAATATTTCACCGCAGAACCATTGAAAAAAAAAAATGAATATATAAATATAGCACAAACACGGATAAATACCATTAATATAAATTCAGAATTATATACTCAACCATTATATCATTAAATATAACAATAAATGCTCAAGAATACTGCAAAGTAACTGTACCATTAAACAAATTTATACTATAGTGAATAAATAATAATATATTTATAATATAATACAATAATATAGTGAATAAATTAATAAATAATATATAAATGTGCTAATAATCAAATAATAATAGATTGAAAAAAAAAAATTGTGTACAGCGTTGGTTTGAACTACTCAACCAATGGATTTACTTTGTTCCAACTCAATTACCACTCTGACTTTGACGTGACATGGATGTGGTGGTGGTGCCAGCTATGGTGGCGGTGATGGTGATGAGACAATGGCGATGGTGCAATGAAGGTATATGCAATATATAGAAGGGCACGAAGCTGAAAGCGAGATGGTGAATGCTCATAGAACTTTATTTAGCAGCACGATGCTGCGAGCACACGAAAGATAGAACGTGGGGGTGAGCAACTAGTCACTGAGAGGAGTCGGAAAGAGGAGATAGTGAATAACCGAGGACGGCGAGGAGACGGTGAAAGAGAGGAAAATAGAGAACCTAAGCGGGGGAGATAGAGAGAGAGAGAGAGAGAAAGAGGGTGGAGGTGCATGGAGTGAGCATGAAACTCTGTTGAGCAGACAAGACGAGACTTTAACGCTTCATCGTGTTAAACTTTACTATATATTCTATCTCTTAGGTACATTAAATTATATAACTTATTTAGGTTAATAGTCCGTTAATGATGAACAGAAGAAAGAAAAAAAAAATATATATATATAATTAATATATCGATATTAATTATTATCCTTTTTAGAAATTCGTCCAATTATTATTTTTTATATTCTATCAGAATTTTATTTTCTTATTGATGCATATTACATTATGAAAATTGTATAAATAGTAAAATGCATTGTATGGAGTTGAAGCGAATGAGAAAAATAGGTAGAGAGATTGAGATAGAGGATAGGGTTGACAGGTTGTGAAGTGATTTTCGGTGAGCAATATTGTACTGTGGGTAAAAAAAAAATGGAACGGCGGTTTGGTGACCCGTGGGAGAGAAAAAAAAATAGTTTCACCACTATTAGTATATATATATATATATACTAGTGTGGTTGGATTCGTTCAACCGACTCTAGATCAGTTCCACCACTGTACACCCCTTTGCGCAGCAATCGTATATCTAATCTATATATATATATATATATATATATATTGCTGGGGTGCTTGGAGTTTTTTGGTGCAATTGGGGTTTTTCTTGTTTTTTTATTCTTGCCGCACACACCACCCATCATACTCTCTCTCTTTTTTATATATATATATATATGTATATAGGTCTGGGTACCAAGTGCGGGTGTACTGTTGGCGACGGCTCTTATTCTTCCGCGGTGATAAAAGAATAAAATGAAATTCTTGATAACGAGCTTCGTGAAAAATTCTAGTAGATGAGCACATTGGTAAGAGGGTTGCATATATATATGAATAAAAGAAGTGTGTGCAGAAGGGTAAAAGCGTTCAAGCGCGTTCTCTTATCGCGTTAGCAATACGAATTAAGGAAGCGAGCAATTTTATTGTTGTGCACTTGTGGTGAAATGTTTGTTTTTAGTTTTATATTATTTCATTATACAAATCAAAGGTGTGAAATTAATCGGATTTAATTTTGTATTTTACAGTTGGTATCATTGTTTGTGATCGTAAAATTTGGTCAGGCAAATTTTTGGATACTAATGCAATTTTTTTATTCATAATGAAAGTTTATTTGTTGTGTTGGTGTTTTGTGAATGAGTGGTGGAAGTGAATTGAAAGTAATCAAGAATATTGAATGCACTTGCGGTGGTGGTAATATCATCAATATCATGATAGCAACTTGAGGGGGACTGTATGCCGCTTGATTAACTCATCGATCAATTGGCCAAGTATTTACTCCTACGATGTCCAATCAATTACCAACATGATCCACATTGTGGCTCGTTGTGGGATATCCCTTCTGTTTCTTTTACTGTCTTGGTTTTTTGGGGCTGAATTGATCTGTCGTGTGCCACCATCGTAAGCGAGTGAATAAAATCATGTGAGACAGAGAAGAAAGGGAAAACTTGGATATTCTAAGCCGTTGGTTGGCCAATGATTAATCATCCTCCTCCAACTAATTTTACTCGAGTGTATCAGTTTCATTTTCTATATAACAAAGGGTTGAAATTAATTTTCACATTTTATTTTATAAATATATTTTATTTTTTTTTTCTTCTATTTTATTCTCTTTATTAATTAATGAGGTATCCAATTGCAATTTGTAATTTCAATTTTGATCCTTTTTCATTTTGTTGCTGGATATTATTTTCCGCTGATGATGGTAATATGATGCTGGAGTTGAAAAATATATCTTTGATTGATTATTGGAGCTATATTCTCGAGATCCGAGAGAAAATTGAAAAAGCTATAATCTATATTTATATATCAATAGGTATATTGCTCTTCCATCTCACCCACCAGAAATCTATATCTCTTGAGATCGACTATCGGTCGTCTTGTCTGTATTAAGTTTACTCACGTTTCCATTATTCCAACGTTGGCGGAAAAGTTCGTGATGTAACTGAAAAAAAAAACATGTAAAATGAAAAATAAATAAATAAATAAAATGAAATATATAAGTAAAAATAAATGAAAAAGTAAAATTGATAAATAATAATGCAAAGTATATTCAGGTCAATTTATACGACTTAAAACATCATAAAACAATTTCGCAGTACATTTCGTTATTGTGTGATTATATGTTTCAGCTAAAAATTACTGATACAATCATTGAAAGTGGATGTAACATGAACGCAACCAACAGTTAACACGTCTGCTTTACATCACAATTGCATGTATAAAAAATTACCAATGAGATTGATTGTGAAACATTTTTTTTTTGTTCTCTGTTAATACAATTTGCGAAAATTCGAAATACCATGTGAATATAGAATATTCGATATTTGTTACCGTGTAAATTTGCATAAACAAAACGTCCAATTTATATAATCGGATTCTGCTGTGAGTGTGAAATTTCATCAGGGCATTTGGTACAAAAAAAAAGAAAAAATATAAAAAAACATGGTATTATTTATCTCTCATTGCACATATACAATATTTCAATTCTATTTAAGCTATAGATCGATATTAAGTTTCATTCTATTATCAGCTTCCACCTACATGAAAAAAAAAAAAAAAATATAAAAAAAAAATGAAATAAATAAACGAAATAATTGCCTGTATTTATAGTACTTATAAAACTATAAATATTACACTATCTATTTGTCAATACTGTCTATTGCATAAATGACAACTGATATTTGATAAGTCCCTTTTTTTTTTTTTGCTTTATTGTATACATGATAAATCGATAGAATTTTCTCTATTACCCATCTCTATATACTCTTCACATTCCACCTTTACACATCTATCTCTAATATATTTTCAAAATACTTTATTTCATGGCAGATTGTAGCTATAGAAATAAATCCAACCGGTTGAGCAGATAGTTGCCCCTATAACTCACCGAACTCTTCGGTGTGCCTGCCTGTACGGCTGTGAGCTTATTCTCGCCAGTTCAAACTCCTATATTTTCCCTTACACCCAAAGAATGGGGGGAAGTAAAGAGAAAGAGAGAGAGAGAGATATTGAGTGAGTGTACCGATCGTATATGAGCGCGTAGGAAATGTGTGCACGTGTATGACAGTATACGAGAGAACCAAACGACTGCGACAGCATCCACCTATTTATTCACGTCCTGTTCCCTATTGCACCGACTTAAGTGTACTTTCCTTTTTTTTCTCTTTTTTTATATTTTTCTTTCTGTTACTATGTCATTTTTCCTTGTCCTCCATTCTTCTCTCCTTTTCCCTCCCTCCCTACTCCTCAATTTTTTTTTTTATACATTTTTGCAATTCTTTATTTTACTTTTTTTTTCGTTTTTTTTTCCCCCTGACTCTTTTTTTTCATTTTTACCCATTTGTCAATAGACATTTTTCCCGCGTGCCGCACAGTTACGCCAAGAGTTTACGATCGTATATATATACCGGGGAGTCCCATTACTACTGGCGCTAGTACTGGTGGCGCGTATTCATGAATTATTTGAAATTATAAAGGCAATATAATGGATATCACAAGTGTTACAATGATTTAATAATTATTTTTTTTTCCACCCCGAGTTCAGTTTTGAATTTAAAATATAGGAGAAAATATTGGCAAAGAATTAATAACATATTTTACACAAATTTTATTATTTAATGCGTATACTTGTGTTTATTTTAAGATATTCAAGTGTGTTTAATAACATTAACGTGAAATTTGATCAAAATCATTATTCCCAATTGAGTGTTAGATTAAATTGCGGTATGTGCATACACCAATTTTCTATAGATTGACGACTAATGCATGTATATGAGTATTTGATGAAGTGTGGCACAGTAAGTACAATATATACTGTACACGCAGGTATGTATATATATATATATATATATATATATAT
>CAJUYH010004149.1:3236-15319 GCA_910591685.1 Galerucella tenella | reverse complement strand
TATATATATATATATATATATATATATATATATATATATGGATGTGTATACAGTATCTATAGGAATCGTTGTGAGATGAATCTAAATTCAAATGAGGAGATGTACATACAAGCCAATGCCAATCTCAGCTGATGTTATAGCTTCCGTTTTCCAACCCAACTCCATTCTCCACCTTTTCCTTAGCCTACTTCCTCGACATTCGCAAGTGAGATATCGTGAGTGTGTGAGTAGGGTTTGTTGGAATTTTCTCACTATACAAATACACCAATATACATATACCTTCGATCACCTATTCTCATGCTCCACACAACTGTGTGCAGGGGATCACTATATCCCCGTCGAGAGTCTTGATATGCAATGCTTTCAGATTGCTTATATATAGTGAAGAAAGTTCACGATAGAGTAAGAATGTGCAGGTCAGTAATTTTATTTTCTTCTTTATCTTTTTTTATTATTATTTCTTTTTTCTTTACTTTTTCACTTTCTTTCACTCTTCTCCGTTTTTTTTTTATGTTTTGGGGGACTGAAAGAGCGGAAGAATCAGAAGAATAGCACTTCGTCAGCGACTTGTTAAGAAGTTTTTTTCAGCCATATGCTTCGGATGAATACTAGTGGTTTAAATATATATATATATATATATATATATATATATGTATATATGGAGAGAGAAAGAAAGAAGAACAGTGAGAGAGAGTCATCGAAATTCGCCATTGTGAATGTGTGAGAAAGCCATCGATATAGGAATGTGAGTGTTTGTCGTAAAGAAAATACATAGGAGTCAGCTCTTTTCTGAGAAATGTTTTTCTGAATAGGTATATTTGTATATTTGAATATTTTTCTGTTTATATGAACATTATATATATGTATATATCGTATTGGTTATTATTATTTTATTGTTATTTTTATTTTGAGTTATTTTTATATAGGTCCATTCAATAAACGCAATATGTGACAATTTATAGAGAAATTTTCACCCAACAAAATATAAATAAAAAATACGTAGGATTTCTATTTCTGGTAAAGTTGTCTCATTTGAAGTTTCTATATTGCTATATCACACTATAAATTCATGTATACAGTTATCGTAAGCAGTTCTTGAATTAATCAAGAGTATACAGGTAGCAGATTTTATTTTAATATAAACATTTGGTATCTTTATTATTTTTTATTTATATATAATCATATTCGTTTATATATAAAAAAAATATTCTGCTTCAATATAATATTTTAATGGCGAATGTTATTAGTTCAATTTTAATTTGGCTGTAAAGCGACTTGCTATGTTTGCGTATATGTAGATATTGTGCGGTTGAAATTAATTGTAACGCTCGTCGTTGAAGTGAAATGTTCATTAAAGCACTGTTGATTACAAACACAAATAAGATAGTTTTGAGAAATTGTGAGCCGCACGATAAACCACCGCTAATAATTCAAAAATATACCTGTAGATACTTGTCGATGATCCTTAAAATATATTTACTCATTCATTTATTTTAATTAAACGAAAAATAATTGGAAGCTTTATCAGCGTATTCGAGAACGCCATGCGATAATAAGGTAAATAAAAAAAAATATATAACTCCCTTACGTCAATTAAAAAACTTATTGAATTTCAAAATAAAATGAATAAAATAATAAATTTTTGTCATGTAAAATATTTTTTTATTACTACGTATTATTGTGTTTATTCAAATACGAAATGTTATTGTTTTATCAAACATATATTATTGTCTATGGTTATTTTATTTTAATATTTCAAATCGCCATATATATTACACATTTATAAAAGACTTTAAATATATATACAATATTATATAGAATAGAGAGAAAACTCTACGAAAAATAGTAGTCACAGCAATAAGCATCTTCAATATACAAGAATCTGGAAAATAATATAAGAAAATATCACAATATCACTTCATTATATTGTGCATAGTACACATAAGACAAAATATATTACCATATTTTTTTTTTATATTGCACGAAAAGCAATATTAATGAATAAATGAATAAATAATCCACCAAACAGAAAACCAATCAAACAAACAAACAAGCAAATAAATAAATAAATAAATAAATAAGTAAATGAATAGAAAAATTTATTCATTTTTATTATCGATATTTTGTGTAAAATATTTACATCAGCCATATCGAGTTCATTTCAAAATTAACAATTAATTGCAAAAACAAATTTATTCGCAGTCCTCGTTATCCTGAGAATATGTATAAATGTATGGATATATATAAATTGTAATGCAAGCGGGGTTGAGAGGAAATGTAAAAGATGAAATATATGCGATATGCAGTAATGCATATGCAGATGTCATATCTATTGAAGTCCAAAAGCAAATGCGAGTGGATGAGAGAAACAAAGCTAGATAGAGCAGATGGAATATGATGGCTACTGGCGAATTATATTTGCGCCGATGAACTCGACAACACTATTCATATATGTCTACATACATTGATTCTCTCCATATAATATATATCTACCTCAAAATTTAGCCACAGTCCACGTATAATTTTTTGTCTACTGTTTTTTTTCCTGTCTCGCGTTTCCTGTTGCTGTGTTTATTGTTGTTTTGCTTTTTTTATCATTCTGTCAATCAAATTTGAATTCCAAACCATAATAAAAGCAAAATATAGACACACCAATAGCAACAATAAAAAGTAAACAAATAATAGAACAACAAAACCAATACAAATAAATTTGAAATTGAGGAAAAATCACAAAAAAATCACAAAAAACGAATTCACAAATATAACTAGTCAATTTTACATGTGTAAATTTTTCATTACTCCTGTTTTTTTTTCTTTCTTTTTTTCGACCTGTTTCACTCTTTATCATTCGTTCTATTACGGAAATCGATTCCATCTCGTTCAAGAGATAATTTAGAGTTTTTGATGGCTAAATACTGTATATGTATACATGACACATTGGTTTAACAGGCAAATGGTTTAGCCAAGCAATATGCAAAAATTTTCATCCATTCGGGAGTTATTTGACACTGGCTTGTGAATGCAATGCTAAAAATAGCTCGAGATTAATTTATCGAGAGGGAAAATTAATGTGGCAAATCCCGTTGGATTATCTGTTTATACATATGAGTCTGATGAAATGCCCTTGATGATAAAGCAAATTCGACAAGCTTATATACAATGATCGTATGAATGTGGTTTTGGAAACCGCGTGTATATGATTATTAGATGCGCAATGCTTTCAGATGGAATATAATCGGGATGTATACCAAACAATCAATTGACTAATTCAATATGTATAATTTATGTGTGTACACATGCCACTGTATGAGATCATCCTCTTACACTTAGCTCTTATATATACACACTCTGTACATCATTAGTACAAATGTCAATAGAAATTGTTTCATAATTGTATACATATACACTCTATTCAATGGTTAAACAGCGATTAATATGATTGAAAAATAAATAGCCAAAGAATAAGAATAATTGGAAATTCGGAAGACATGAAAGAACTTATAAATAAATTGTCGATAAAATTAGTTTTAACTTTTTTAATATTTAAAATTGTAATTATATCAACGAGGACTGTTTCAAATTTGTACTTATAATGAAACAAAAAGAAAACTCATGATCGTTGGAGTAAATTGACACGTCCAGTGAGAGTGCATGTCGATGTTAAAATAACTTTGCAGTGACGATGTGCAGTTGAACACTGGAATATAAAATATATATATTTTATTTGACTTGCACATTCTCTCTATTTCTCTCTATTTCTATTTCTGTCTTTCGTTTTCGTATAAAGCAGTCAAAGTTGTGAATCTGTGTTGGTTACTGATTAAACCGCGAAGACTGGGGAATAAAACCGAGTGCGGTCATATATATATAGTCCATTTTGGATCACTACTACGTGAAACTTTGTCAGAGATGCTGTCCCATGTATGGAATGACAACTAAGTATTCCCCAATTCTCACTTTTCTATTTAAAAATCCTTTCACTCACTGTCATCACAATATTTCCTCCAATTTTACCTAAAATAAAATAAAAAAAAATTGCACAACATATGAATTTTTATTGCAAAAAGTCAATATCGTTTATAAAAATAAATTTTCAATTGTCTCGAAATTTTCAACGCCATTTTTTTCTAGATAAATTTTCATCGTGTTTTTATGACAGTCTTCATTTTTCATTGTACTTATTGACAAATTTGCTTGCTCCGTGATTGCCTCTTTCACTTTATCTCACATATCATGCATATTCACGAGATCATGAGAGCGTATACAATCTTCAATGTGAGCTTTATCGTATAAATATATACAGCTTGAACGAGAGGTCGCTCCCTGTCACAATGGATAATCTCTATCATTTATATATATATATAATATTATCTATACGGATGATGTTCAAACATGGCTTTGTTGATAGTAATCTGTGCTATGGATCAGTGTGACGATGTATAAGATATACGCAATTTATAGATGAGAACATAGAGGGAGAGAGCAAGTCAGAGAGAGAGAGGAAGAAAGTCAGCCCCCAACCCAAACCCACACATACACACGAATACACGTACAAAATAAGCTTTCTCAGATGGTGATTATTATGCTTGTGATACAGAGCAAACGAGATAATTGGGACATAAACTGGCTTCAAACTCAACAAGATCTTAAGATTGTTATGATGGGTATTAATACAGAATATGATAAGAATATTAAAGAGCACTTGATTGAATATATCTTTTTTTATGGATCATTTGTGCATTAAACATATGTGGTATTTTATATATTATATAGCCTCGTTAGTAGATAGTGTTTTAAATGTGTTATGTGAATTAAATGTGTGCAATTCACTTTCTTTATGGAGTTCTTTACTTTATGAATGATTGTCGAGTGAAGAAATGAGTATTAAAAATAATAAAAGAAAAATATACAGCCCGGAAGAAGACGAATTGCCATCACCGGAGCATTTACAGTTGTTGATATTGCCAACATTGCGGCAGATGTTGGCACAAATATGTATATATATATATATATATTGTCGCTCATTTTCTGAAGTACCAGACCTTACTCCCGGCTGTAATTAGCGTCATTCCCAAGGGTTGTAATCAGAATATTTTCATCATAGCGAATCTCCTTTTGTAAATACTATTATTTTTATTATTTCCATAATAATTATTCGTATTATTGTATTATCATTTGAAATTAACTCTTTTACTTCCATTACAACTTTTTATATTTTCATTGAATATTATTGTTTGTGTATAATGAAAAATTTATGGAGAGAGATATTTATCATAATGTTTTATTACATAAATATAAATAGTATACAATGTTTTTTTTTTATTACTTTTATTATTATATTGTTGGCTGATGGTGGCGTAAAAAATATTACATTCTTTGAAAGTATATATGAATAGGCGGAATATTACTTTGAGTAAATATGCATTTATATGCAAACTCTACTGAAACCTTTGTGTATACATAAAGAGTAAAAGGGGTGAAAATGAAATGTATATATATATATATATATATATATATATATATATATATATATATATGTGTATTCTACACAATAACAAGGTGTGCCTGTTCATATAGTGGATCGTATAAAGTTAGCATTAACCACGTCCGGTGTAAACAACAATTTACTTCCACACCAATTCGTCTGATGTGAGATTCTGACATTTATGTTTTTAATAACCTCTTGCTCACTTCAATCTATTTCTCCCTCATCTTTACCTCCCCGTAAATATATATACATATATATATACATATATATGGTATATATTTCTATTTAATTGTTAGCCGTACGCATATATATAAAGTATTGAACATTAATTAAAATCTTCAATTATATATTAAAATAGTAATAATAATATTTTGTATTTTATTGTTTCAATTTGCTTTTAATGAACTTATTATCCATTCATTTTCACAAATGTCTTATTAATAATACTCGGCAGGAATTAATTAGGGGATTGTGATAAAATTCAATCAAAACAGTCTTAAATTAGAGTATTTGATATTTGGTCATACGGAAAGAAAAAAATTAATTGATTTAAAATAGCAATTGACCTTCTTTAATTAATGATTGGAAGAATTCTTAGTAATATACCTCATTTATGTATATCTATAACTAGATAAGAGTTGAGAATCCTTTTGTAAATATTGCCAGAGCAGTATAATATTATATGAAATTTCGCAATGTATATACATGAGAATAAGCTCGTCAACGTGATAATAACAATGTAGTCCGGACATTCAGGTTTTGTATTACTTGTTGTATATCACTATATATATATTTCTATACATATATTATATTATATATATTATATACACAGAATGAATTCATATGGTTTTGTACACCGGAGGTTTTGTGCTTTGTTTGATGAAATCTAAAGGGCATGTGGAAAATGCTCACAAGCTGCTTTGTATGTATAATAAATGTGAATACATGTGTGTATAATATCAAATTACTTCAATTTCATATTGACATTATTCAGTTATGAAATATGTGTAGATTAACGCATCTCCAATTTGCACGCTGATAAATTACTGTTAAATTAATACAATGATGAATATTAAATAATGTAAAAGTAATTTGATTAGGTGCAAATTGATGGATATGATGACGAATTGAATTATTGTGGGTGTGGTAGAATAATATTGAGAATTTCTATATGAAAATACAATTGCAGGTGGAAGAATTGTAATTGGATAATATGGGTAATAGATGTGCAGCGGGGGCTGATCATTATATTTGTTATATACTTCACTCGATGCGCCGCGCAATGAAACGTCGCGATTGGAAGACTAGACACAGCTATATATATATATATATATATATATATATATATATAAAAGACGGAATGGCTTTAAATGTGGCAGACGATGGGCATTCTTATGCAATCTAAAAGTTTTAATGACACCATAGCACGAGAGATAGCCAATATTCACTTCGTTTTGCTGCTTTATTATTATTATTATTTTTTCTATTCTTTCCCCGTTTCTTTATATAATTATTTTTCAGTATTTATTCACTCATTTATTAGCTTATTTACACACTAAGATCAGAGCAAGTACATTCTTTCGTTGAGTTTCGAATATTATTATTTATTTTTGCTTTTCTGTTCCTATTCAACAAATAGTATTTCATTTTGTTTCATCATTAAAAATAATTTACAAACATTTGGTATTAATAAAATGGACAAATAGGTCAGTTGCTACGACAATATTCGTATATAAAAGTATTTCAAACGATTTAAATGTGTTTTAAAGCGTATTAAATGGAAAATTAGCGTGATACTAGTTGTGTAGTTGTAGGTAATAGGGTGGAGTTAAATTCCCGAGTTTGTTAACATTTTTATTTAGCTTCAACTTTTGTGAATGGTGGCATGAGTTTTCTAGGTCGGTATTCTCGTGTGCGAGAAATGTTGAGCGGGTTTTGTTGCGTGGGGGTTGGCGGGGGTAGGGGTGGAGGTATACCTTGAAGTGGCGCGAGAAAACATTTAAAGTTGGTGAAGCAAGCGTGACTGTAACGCGCTCGAGTGTGGACTATTTTCATCGTCACAATTCAAGTTGTGTATATGGAGTAAAAGCAACACCACTCGCATAATCGTAAATATAATAAATAAATAAAAAAAAAAACAACACTCAAACTATTGCAGTGTTGCAATGAAACTGAAGCAAGAAAAGATGTTGCCAAGTGGATTAATGAAATTAATCATCTAAAACAAATTGCATTCACTAGTTGTACTATAATTATCACTGTATATCTCGCGACTTGCTCAAATTTTTTTCCCTCTCCTTTTCCTCATCCAAGTCTTCTGTTGAAAACAAGATGGGTCGGCGAATGTTAGAATGAGAGATGAGACTGCTCGCCACATTTTTTTACATCACCTTTCACCAAGTTGCACCTTTAGCAACACACTCTGTCTAATTATTTCTTGATTAAAGAAATGGCTATCTTGAAAAAAGAAAAGTGGGAAGTAAAAGCGTAGTGGCGAATGAGAAAGGATAATGCAGCTATGTATTTCGTCCACATTTCATTCTCATCTCTTTTACCACTCAACCGCTACTATTCTATCCCTTTACCTTTTTCTTCACTTTTTATTTTACTTTTCTTCCCCTCATCCTCCCACTTTTTCTTTTCACTTCTTTTTTCTTTGCACTTACCAAGCACAAACCCCATCGCCGCTCATCCCCACACGACTCCATGGAGAGCACGCGCCAAAGGATTACAACGTGTTTAACTCTCGGATATTAAGTTTCTCTTTCTCTCCCTGTTGCTGGATTCCCTCGTTCTCTCATTCCTTCTGTGCGAATATGTATGTGTGTGTGTGTCTGTGTGTGCGAGTGTATTTCCTCTGAAGTCGACGTTGTGCACGGTGTAAGCTAGCGGGAACCAACCAATTGCGGCAGCCATAGGATTAATCCGTTGTTAAGCAACTTGTGGCCGCAATACTCGAATTTCCAAGTGTAATTTGAATTACGATTATTGTTTATTCGTAAAAAGAAAAATTAAACTTTTCATTAGACCATTGGTATAAAAAAGCAATGATATAAAAAATAATAAGACAACTGAATAAAATAAATAAATGATTAAATGAAACAGAGAATTAAATTAAATCTGTGAATTTGCGTTAATACTAACCTTTTAATTCAACGAAACAATAGTCAGAGAGTGTTTGGAGAATTTTAATTGAGTCGCCGTTGTATTCTTACTTTATTCACGCTTTTGCTTTACAGAAAAGTGTACCATCCGCTTGAATATGTGTGTCTGGATGCGTGTGTATGTGTGTGTGATGGGCGAATGAACGTCTACCGCTGAAAGAAAGTAATTTCTCTTTTTTATTTAATCTTTTTCCTCTTTTCTATCCTTCTTTTTTTTTTTTTCTTTATTATTATTCTTTTTTCTTCCTTCTACTCCTCTATACCCGCACCCAACTTTCGTATTCTATGCTCCGCCACGGAATTGAGTAGAGTACTACTACTACTACTACTGCTACTACTACTACTACTACTACTACTACCACTGTTGCTGCTGCTGCTAGTACTGTATAGAGAGCATACTTCCTTCTTTCCCACCAGAAATCTTTAGTTTTATCTTCCAAGCATAACTTGGGTACTTTCAAAGCCATTTCGCCAGAGTAGGGTGTTTGCGTCCGGTTCGAGTCGTGCGCTCGTTTCTAAGAGCAATCGGTGGATGAAAATGTAAAGGGCGAACTTGAATGTGGTATCCGGTGGCGTTGAATGCAATATTACACATAGCTACATCTCGTTAACGTTACTAAATGGGCCAACATTCAATAGCCACAGAGTCACGCTGTCTTTTAGAATTAACTGAAAAATACAATTGACAATTTAATAAATCGCAAAAATAATATATAAATTGACATGTTGATTCATGTATAATATTGTTGGGTTCTTCATCAACGAGCCATTGAACCACTGATGAAATTGTTACTATATATATTTGGGATGAAGCAATTCAATAACGGCATCCAAACACAAGCCCAGCGACCGCTAATGGTTTATATAGAACGATGGGAGTAGTGTCGTAGTATTGGGTAATGGTTACACTGGTAGAAGTGGATACTCGCAGGTCTCTCCAGCAGGCGTGCAACCTGCTTCAATATCATATAGTTAAGCTTTAGTGTACGCGGCGTGCACGCGGACACCCAAGAACCAAAGGCCGTAACGGGCGCATGTTCTCATGCCAAACCACAACCTAACGACCTTAGGGGATTTAGTGTGGCAAAAGCTGTTACTGAAACGATGTTGAACTGGGTGCGGGAATAGCACCGACCATGGATATACCCCTCATCCAAATAATTCCATTGATGCAATGATAAATTGCTTTTAATGAAGATATATACACTGGATAAATGTATGTATGGAATATTTCACATTAATTTAACCACCCACCCATCATTTGGATATTTAGGTGAATTTAACTGTAATGAAAATGGTATTGTGAATATTTTAACATGAAATAATTATAAGGATATGAATTTGTTTTTTTTGTTTCTATTTTCGATTTTTAGTTGGAAATGTTGTCGGTAATATGCAGACCTCTATTGAAAAACTCTTGAGAATTTTATAAAGGTAGTATTGAATTAGTGACGATTAAATAGAGTTGTTACACATTACGTCACATGCGTATATTTATACAGCAGTTACGTAGATATACTTTTCGTAATCTATTTATAAGTCCATTATTCTCTTATTCATTTTGACAAGTAGAATGTCGAAGAAACTCTTCATCTCTAAAATTAACATTCATACATGCGCATGGGTGTATGAATAATTAGTGACATGATCTTCTTCTCCACTTGCAAAATACATCAGGTACAAAGATAGGAAGCGGTGCGATTTCAAAGACCAATGATAAGGCTAATTTAGAAATTAATGAAATTTAATATTAATTCAATTGTGACATGTGAAACGTTGATAAGGAAAAGTGGCATAACTCATTATGCTTATCAAAATTCATACTCATTTACAGTCTACACAGAAATCACTGCAAACTATACCTATGAATATACTCTTAGCCGATAAATCTATACTACACACAGACATCCACATTCATATACATGTATATTGCTATCTTTAAGCAAGCTTTACTCGACAAATGTCAGGTGAAAATGCCCAATACTCTCCTGACATCACATCTTCCAATTGGCTCATTAGTATGTGCTCACGCGGTCGCACACTTTCCACAGATACTTGGAGATTTCATGTTTGAGCTATAGAGCTAATGGGAAAGAGGCGAGAAATATACAGAGTTAGTGTGATGGTGGGGCACTGAGTGGGTTTTGATTTAACGTTGAGGTAATGTAGACGAAAAGGGTCTTGTAGCAAGTGAGCACGAGGAAGAACCACTTGAAATTCTCCCTTCCTGTGACTTTACTCGTTTGCCCATGCTCACTCATACTAATATACCCACACATACACACGTACCGAACAAAGAGCGGGTAAGGTATAATGGGACGTGTGTATATATATGTAAGTTGTGTGACGCAATGGCTTCAGTACTGCATTCTAATTACCTCATTTGGACCTAAAACTGCCCGAAAATCCTCCGTATACGACAGCTATCTCATTCTGTGTCGTGTTCGCTATTGCAGAATTCTTATGCTCGCGAATGAGAGACAAAATGTGGGTGGATGGGAATAGTACGACAGATAGAAATAGATAGATGGAAGTCAAGGGTTAAAGGTGGGTGCGGTGGGTTTTGGTTGGATCGTGTCTGCTGTGAATGAGTGTGAAAGAAGGAAGTATGGTGGGATGCCACGCTATATATAGATGGGCGGAAAGACGAGGTGGAGAACGTAACGCGGAGAGAATAGCTTTCATAAATCTCTGTCGTAAAAAGGGAAAATTTATTTGTGGGGTTGAATGGTTTGGGTTTGAGCACAGTAGGGAGGGGTGGAGAAGTAGGGTAGAAATGTTCGTGCCATATTCTGGTTTTGCACAGTGTGATTCTACTGCCATTGAGGCGCGGGAAAACGCGTTGGCCAACGACGATATTATATAGGATTACGAATACCAGCAGAGACATCATAACTGGAAGGTATAGGTGGGTATATATAATGGTAGGTTGGTAGGTAGATGGTTGTGTATATAGATGACACTACCAGAGTTTCAGTTGATATATATCTATAGTTATACGAATGGACGCCTCGTTAGTCGGACGATAAAGCGTTTACCCGCTTGTCGGGTGTCACTTCCGGCAATGATTTCGACGTCTGGTATAAAGTCGCGCTCGCTCGTTTTCTCCCACACTCTCTCTTGTATTGTATCTGGTATATATTTTAGCTATCTATATCAACCATTTGCTGATGCTTTTATGTGTTTTCTTGCGTCTTATACTCAACGATGAAGATTGCACTTGACAATGTCGACAGCATCGAGATGGACGATAATATTCAGCAACGGACTGGCGGATATTATGGTATGCCAAGTCTTGTCATGTTGGAATCGAGTGACTTGTCTACTCGTAAAATTTCTAATAAAGAAGGGGGGGGGGGAAGGGGGGGCACAACTTAAAACCAGACGTCGGAATCATTGCATGAAGTGACACCCGACAAGTGCAATCTTCA
>CAJUYH010004148.1:0-28527 GCA_910591685.1 Galerucella tenella | reverse complement strand
TGACTGTGATTCACGACTCTGGATGTGGGGGAGGGCGTTCATGGAGCCAGTTCGATTATTTGAGTCAGATCATTCATCAGTCTGACGTGAATCTGTTTCCTCAAGGTTCGAGTTCGACCGACGAAACAGATTAAATCTGATATTAAGTTTGTGAATCAATCAGAACAAATAGTAAAATATATCATAAATGACATTGATTGTTGATTTCTGCATTGATTTGAACAATATTCGCATACTATAAGCAAAGAATACACCAGCTTAACAAGAAGCGAAGCTTCCGATCCTTTTTTAATATGCGCATGTCTGAAAGGAGCCATTTTTATAATAAGATACTTGTCATACCAACCAATTATATCGCCGATATTTGAAAATTTGATCATTTTCTCAGTGTATTTGCTAAGTTATCTGTCAAAGTCGGTCTCTCAAGGTCATAAATTTTTGTTACCAAAACATCAAAGAGATTGCGTCGGGCTTCGCTTCTTGTTAAGCTGGTGTATTCTTTGCTATAAGACTATAAGAAGTTCCAGAAGGGATAGAACCACGAACAAATAATAACTGATTACCTGAAACAACTATGACGACGACTCTCATCAAAGGTATCATAGGTATCTGAAGTGTGTTCGCTAGCTATATCAACGCTGAATTTTCTGTCTAGCGGCAATGGAACATACTGAGCTTCTATCAATGTTTTGCTAGGAACATTCGAATGGTCTACAGAACATCGTGGACTGTAAGGACTTCTTGGTTTGTAACCTGAAAATGAAACAAGTATATAAAATTTACAGTGATATAAATCAAATGAGTTTTTCTACGACCACTACCGAAAGTCGTCTTTTGTGCCTTGAAAAGCAACTGCAAAGTTGATGTTTTTCGCGAGCTGTCATAATTTGACATTATTGGCGCTCTTAAGCAAAAAGTAACTTTGGCGCACGCCTAATTTTATCTATAGATAAAAGAGAGCTGGTAGCTATTTCAATATAAACTATAGAATAGAATATGAAATGTTCAGTTTTCCACTGCGCTTTTCTGCACAAGAGAAAATGTACGCCATAGTGCTGGAACTGATGGTGGCATGATAAACTATCGTTCTGAATGGGTTTGCTGCTGTTTCAAATCGCGACACTTTTTTCCCCATGGGCTCAAAGTCTATTATTTGCGCCGGGAAAATGTATTTATTTATCATCATCAGGTATAAATAAATATTCAAATTCAAATTCAATTCAAATATGCTTCAAACTTTTATACCTGTCACTGTCAATACAATTATGTTTGTAGTATCGGTTGTTATCAGCAACGAGCGTTTTGCCATTTTTTACGCTGGGCGAGCGTAAATAACAAAATAGTTATCTTGATAATTGGTGAATCTAGAAAGAATCTCCATGAAGCGGAACGTTTATTTAATGAGAGATACCCAGATCGCCCTATCTCGAGAACTTATTTGAGGGAGCTTCTTCATAAGTTTGAAGCGACAGGTAGTGTTCAAGATGCCAAACGATCTGGTCGACCAACATTTAGTGATGATAAAAAAATTGATATAGTTGCTGAAATCGTAGTAACCCTACTTCCTCTTCAACTAAAGTTGCGTCTATCTGTGAAGTAAGTAAAGGTACAGTACTGTTGTTCCAGTGGTGAAATTGTACAATAATATAGTAGAAAAATCTCTGTTCCATTTTATTTCATATTTTATGACATTAACGTAATCATCTTAAAACATTGACACAATAACTAACTATATAAAAAATACTATTTGACGTTAGATTACTAAGATACATTCTAACAAGTACAGAGAGTGTTGGCTAAAAATAAATTTCACATATACAAGGTAAAAATGGTGCACCACCTTTCGGATGACGACCCCGACAAAAGACCCGAATTCTGTGAATGTATGACAAATAAAATTGGGAAACCACATAGTTGGTCCTGTTCTCCTAAATTCAAATTTAAGCAGTGAAGTGTATCTGGAGATGTTACAAAATGCAATTGAGCCGTTAAGTCTAGAAATTCTGGAAGATAATCCAGATGAATTCGGCCATCTGGAAATAACATTTCACCAAGATGGTGCTCCTGCACATTATTATGGTGCAGTAAGACGTTACCTGTATGAAGAATATCGAGGTAGATGGATCATCCGGCGAGGTTTATACTACGTCACCAGATAGCATTGGCGTTTTGAAAGAAAGAATTATTGAAGAATGCAATGCAATTTCAGCTGACACATTCGAACGAGTACGACAAGAGTTTACTAATAGGATGTATTACTGTCAGGAAGTAGACGGAGCACATTTCGAACACATGCTATAAGAATCCATTGTTGATATTTGATATATTAAATTTAAAAAAATAATTTCAATAGTTTTGGTATTTATTTAATTTATCCGTCAAAATTAGTTCAAACCCAAACAAAATTAATATGGCTATGTAGCCAATGTCAATGACTTTCAAACGAGATATCACTTGCCATAAGGTCCTATTTAAAATTATTGGCCGGAGTGGCACTGTGACGTCATCTATTACTATTACGTCACCTGTTATCATTCGTAGAGAAGTTTACAACACTTTATTTTAACCCTCCAAATTTTATTAATTCAAGTGTAGCCGTTCAAAAGATACGAGGGGGGAGGGGACTTTTGAATAACACTGTACCTATAATGAATTACACATGCCAATTCATATATAAACCATAAATAATAATGTCCCTGAAAATACAAACATACTATTATTCATTCCGCTCCAGCATATTGATAAAGTCGACATAACAATAACCCAAGACAAATTTCACTACGTAATGACGTCGTTATTGTACATTAACCTGTTTGTTGTGATAAAGTCGGCATAATATTATCTAAGTAATTAGCGAATATTATATTTGTCAGCTGGTTGATAAAATTATATACATAAGCAGTTTAGACTATATTCTTTCAATAAAAACAAAGGTTGACACGTTTAATTTATAGTTTGTGGCTATATGTGTGGTCCTTATAATTTATAGTGGGAATTTTGGTGCAGCTACTTGCGATTTTTAACAATGAGTTTGGAAAACCCACACACCAAACTATGACTGTGTGGAAAATTGAACTACAGGTAGAAAGGCCGTGGGTATTTGTAATGATTTGACTCCATAATATACAAGGGTCACTTAAAACGTTATTATTATATTGTTACACTCAGGCCGCATAGGATATCCTATGCGTATACGTCTATATTTAGTCCTAAGTTGTCCCAGTCATGGGGACGCACGCATGGAAAATTATGAATTAATATATACAGGGTGGGGCAATCTTCTGACATCGGAGGATTACATCGTTGTGGTGATAGATAGAACTTTATAGTTTTGTGTGAGCTAATACAGTTACTGTGAGCACATTTTGAAAATACTTTCGATTCTACAGGGTGTTCCAAAACCACGTAGCAGCACAAACTTACATTTTTTTTAATGGAACGTACTATATTTTGTTGAAGAATCGAAAAGATCTTACCGAGAGCGTTACAAAAATATAGCACTCTAATATATTATAAAGGTGTTTTAAAAAGATATGGCCAATTATTAGCAGAAAAGACCTCCTCTTTAACACTCTGCAGAACAGTAAATTAAAATAAATCAACAGGTCTTTGTGTTCAAATGTCATACACACATCATTGGCTGTGCTTAGTATTAATTACTTTTTTCATCTGTGGCTTCTTCAATACAGGGTGAAACAAAACGCAAATCAAGCAATATCTCAAAATTTTTAAATGAATCACAATTTGTTAGTACAATTAATAAACTTTCAAACGATGTGGTGAACTTAGGGCATTAGTTAATGGAAAATCGTAGATATTTTATGATAATGGTCAAAAACAAGTATTTTACATACACAAATTAAATGGTATTAAATTTTTACATGCAACATCTTGTGAATTTTAACATTTCTAAGGCATAAATTCTAATCGTAATTTTGGATGCATCTAAAATATCTTTGACTTCTACTCTTACCATTTGAGGAAGGAAAGAAGGAATTATGTTGGAAAAAATATTTTTGTTCACTGTAAGTAGGCTAATGTAAGTAGGCTAATGTCATTATAGTAGGTACTAATAAATATAAAAGCGTTTTGTAGTCTTTACGAAATAATTACTCAAGTCACCACAAACAGTATATCTTAGTTATGTAAAATGCAAGCTTGTAATTCATTTTCCAACTTTTTCTATTTTTGAAAAACTAACAATTATGAAAACCAACATCATAAGAACACTCACATTTACATAAATAAACATTGACATTCTATAAAAAGTATAGTAGTTTATGATAAGTGTTCAAAATGGCGATCATTTACTTCCATACAATTCTTATCAAAAACGAGGATCTTACTCTTTCCAACATAGCTGGAGTTATTGTGGAAAATGCGTTACGTTTGATACACAAGTTGCTTGATGTATCCCCATAAAAAGAAATCCATCGGTGTGAGATCTGGAGATCGAGGAGGCCACGAAATTGGTCCACCACGTCTTATCCACCTGTCGGTAAAATTTCTGATATACAGATGCTCCATCTTGTTGCAACCACAAGTTAACTATTGTGTTTGAATCAACTTCCTAAACACAAACGAAGAATACAGCAATATTTCTTTGACATTTATTAGTAGATACTATTTTCATAGTAGCCCACTTGATATAATCAAAAATATGGCTTGATTATGTTTCGCCCATTCTCAAACAAGCCAATAACAATTCTTGAAAGTGAAACATGAATAAATATGAAATTTTTGGTAATTCCAGGTAGGTACCTACGGTATTCGCAAACATTTTATTTCATTGATTAGATATTGTAGATGCATCCAAAATTACGATTAAAATATATGCCTTAGAAATGTTAAAATGTACAAGAGGTTGCATGTAAAAATTTAATACCATTTTATTTGTGTACGTAAAATACTTGTTTTTGACCATTATCATAAAATATTTACAATATTCCATTAACTAATGCCCTAAGTTTACTACATCGTTTGAAAGTTTATTAATTGTACTAACAAATTGTGAAAAGACTTATAGGGTGATTCATTTAAAAATTTTGAGATATTGCTTGATTTGCGTTTTGTTTCACCCTGTATTAAAGAAGCCACCGATGAAAAAAGTAATTAATACTGAGCACAGCCACAGCCAAATATAGTACGTTCCATTTAAAAAAATGTAAGTTTGTGCTGCTACGTGGTTTTGGAGCACCCTGTAGAATCTAAAGTATTTTCAAAATGTGCCCTCAGTAACTGTATTAGCTCACAAACAACTATGAAGTTCTATCTCTCACCACAACAATGTAATCCTCCGATGTCATAAGATTGCCCCACCCTGTATAATTATTAGAAGCCGCAATTATTTAGGCATACAATAACCAAAAACCAAATAGTATATACGTAATATCTTTATTCAAATTTATTCAAATTAAGCAGTTATTTCTATTCATCAAATGCGCATGCGAGGCAGCACTTTCGCTACTTCGCCTCCCACCCTGGGAGATCTAACATATGCATCAGTCGCCATTTTGGTTATTTGCATATATATTTTTTGTTAATATAATATTTGGAATATATTTGTGTTATAATCAACAAGTTTTGTGATATTGTGCATAAATATCAATGATTTATTTGTCGAAACCCCTGGTGCTTACGGAAGTTGACTAATTGAACATACATTAGTGCAAAACCTCAATCCTTAATTTCTAACAAAAACTGTACTTTGTTCAGAACAACATGAAAAGGTGGAGGGCATCGAAAATTTTGAAAATTATCGTGTCGTGGTCCTTAGTCCTTATATATGGTTCAGTAACAAAAGATGTCCTTAGGACGTACCGAGGTTCTAAAACGGACGTACCTGGAACTTCGGATGTCGGATAACGGACATCATGAGAACGTAAGTGAACATGTATTACGACTTCCTACATATTGTTGTATATTTAACCCTATAGAGCACATGTGGTATAAGCTAAAACCCAGAGCTAGATCTGAAAACCGTTCACCCACATCAAACTCGAAAGTTATACAGTTAATTAGAAATGTAACAAGAAAAATTCCAATATCAGCTCATTAGTTGTAAGTAGGTGTATTGATGTGAATAATATAAGTATATTTATATATTTTTCCTCTATCTACCGCCAGCTTTTTTATTTCATTCACAAACATAGTTCATGTTCCATCACTTTGCTCCTTCTCCATTTTATTTGAATTTCAGTTATTAGTCAAAAAAAATTGATACCATTCACTATTTTGCAGATCCTCTGACCAGTACAAAATATTTCAAAAATGTGGACATTATTAAACTACATTATTTTTTATTTGAAACTTTTTTTTGATAAACTAAATCATTGTTACGGACTCATTAAGCGCTCTACAGGGATTGAAACAAATATATCCCAATTATATACCCTCCTATCAGAAATTAAGGAAGATTTACAGAATCCGCTATTAAGAAACAAAGAAATAAAATTTCTCTGGGTTCCATCACATGCAGGAATAGAAGGCAACGAGAAAGTGGACCAAATAGCCAAAATTCAATTACCAATCCCACTCTTAATACTTCCCCCTTAACTCCCCCAACAGACATTAAAATCACCATCAAGGACCATATTTACAACACAAGGCAGCAATTGTGGAACGTGAACGACTCAAAACTTGAAGAGATCAAACCTCGAGTGAGATCTAAGCCACCTTTTCCACGGAGAAAAAAAACCAAATTGTTATCAACCGCCTCCGTATTGGTCATACATCATTAACGCATCTACACCTCATCAGCAAAGAAGAACCACCATTATGTAATTGTAACATTCAATTTTCCTCTAGCCATCTCCTAACAAGCTGTACACAGTACCATCAAGCCAGAACGTTAGCACAATTATCTGAACAAATTGAAGATTTCCTAGTTTTATTTGTGGATATTGTGATTAACTTTCTAAAGAACACTGACTTGAAAATTTAAAATTTTTGTATTATATACGCTACCGCTAATAACCCTAACGGTTGATGCGGTAAATAAATGGGAAAAATCATTAAGGCCAGATTCCATATTATTTAATCCATGTAGGTACAATTTTTTCCTCCCTTAAGAGCTCTGTATCTGTATCTGTAGAGTAGGTAGGGTGAGTGTAGGCTCACAGCACTTAGGCCACATGTGACCCTCATTGTACATCCTCCCGAGGAGTTGTCCTCCTAGGTCATCGTCCATCCTGTCCTTCCCAGGAAGGTGCACAGGTCACTAGGAGACATCTCCTTTATATCGGCAGGTGTAGGCCAAGACTCACCGAACACACACTCTCTTATTGACGATAACTCCGGACACTCGCATAAGACATGCCTGACAGTTTCATCTTCCTGTTCACACGTCCTGCATAGGGGTGTGTCCACTAGCCCCATAGTATGGAGGTGTTCCCTTAGTTGACAGTGGCCATTCAGAAATCCTACTGTTAAACGTAGGTTTTTCCTGGTCATCGCCAAATATCTCTTCTGCGCCAGCTTCCTTGGGTCGCCCAGGGTGATCCTGGCAAGACTGCATCCTTTGATTCCATCCCATCTCTTAAGGGATTGAGCATGGGTGTAACGCCTGGCTAGTTCCGCAATTGTCGAAGTGGTTAGGCCGT
This sequence comes from Galerucella tenella, assembly GCA_910591685.1. NCBI lineage: Eukaryota > Metazoa > Arthropoda > Insecta > Coleoptera > Chrysomelidae > Galerucella > Galerucella tenella. The sequence goes on along the minus strand of CAJUYH010004148.1, from coordinate 20,926 downwards.
AGGTGTCACTGGGTCCTAAAATTTTTAGTCCAGCCGCTTTCCTGGCTAAAGAATCGGCAATGCGATCACCTTTACTCCTGTCGTGCCCTTTAACCCACCTCAGGATAATATTGTTATCTGCCGAGGCGTTAGCTAAATCTTGGTGGCACTATAGTACTAGCCCCGATATAACACGTTGTCTGTAGAGCTTGTCTACTATCAGTGCAGATAAAGGGCTCCAAATTGGAAATTTAAAATGGTTTTCCATTCACAATTGTTGAATTGAACTTAATAATATTGCACACTTTTTTCCATAATAAGCAAGTTTAAAGTATACTTGTTTGTTATGCCCGTTTGTAATTATCAATGATTTAGTACAAGTTTTAGTCAATTTTTTAGGATCCTAAAATTAGGACACTAAAATATTGACAAGAAAAAAATGTGTTTGCAACACAACATGTTTTAGTCACTTATTTAGGTTGTGATTATGCGCACTGAGCAGTATGATTTTGTTAGTAATCAAGATATGTCAAAAAGTCAGACTCCAGGTTTTTATAAAACTGGTCATAAAATGAGACGGGTTTTGAAAAACTTGAATTTTTTTTCCATTTTATGGGGTTTCAGAACAAGCAAAACTTTTTATCAAGAATAACATTGATCATGAGACCACGACATATTTGATATTTAAAATAGCTCAAACGAAAATCTTTCATATACGCAACATTCTCACCCCTCAATAAACGATATAATATATAATCTTTGAATAAACGTTGGTTATGTAGCAGAACCAGTGAAAAATAAAAAAATCAATAACCTTAAAATAAAGTTTACCCTATAATTTTGCCCCAAGTTGTCATTTAATTGATAGAAAATAGGACTGGTTCTATAAATATTTTCTATCAATTAAAATTGAACAAAAATAGGACTAGTTTTGTCAATTCCATAATTGACCGAAAAATTGATGATAAATGTGTATGTATCTATCATTTATTTAGGATCCTAAAAAATTGACTAAAACTTGTACTAAATCATTGATAATTACAAACGGGCATTAAATATAATTTTCTAGATTGCTGAATTTCGAAACACCAATCCAGTACCGAAAAGCCAATCCCCAACGACGAATGATCCTCCGCCAAAACAAACAGATGATAAAACAAGTATGTACTTACCATTCGGTAATATTTCTTCATTTTTTTCTCCCCAGTTGGATTGAATAGGTCCCTCATCGTCACTATGTACTGCCGAATCGGAGCTCCCGCTTCTTCCTTTTACTTTTGTCCAATTTTTTTCGCGCTCATCATCACTAGCACCCGAAGCGGTGGAACTGCAGTAACCACTTGAAGGTGGTACAAGCAATTCCGATTTTTCGTTCAGTAACTCTAATTTTTCTTGTTTTTTTTCTAAATTCTCGGATTTTTTATCGATTTCCGAACCTACCGAAAGTTGTTTCGACGTTTTTTCTAGCATTGAAATATAATTATCGCGTAAAAGCTTGACGCTTTTAAATTCAACCGCTTCCGAAAACATTCCATCGATCTCGTAAACGCCCCGTCTTCTTTGCCTCGATTTCGAATTGATCGACCCCGTACTACTCGATTCTGGTACTTCAGACGCGGTAGTCACGTTTAAATCCGGTACTAAGTTTGCCATCTTTTCATCAACCGGCGAACTATCACTGTCGGTAATATCGGTAACCAGCATGGAATTGTAATAACCACGATGCTTTTCAGCTTTCTCGCGAAGTGTTTCACGTAGGTCGTTATCCATATTATTTGTTATTATATGCTGGAAGTAATTTGTGTCTTTTAGTGACGTTGAAGGGGATATTGTTGACTGCACCCCGCCGAAAATCCAAGGTGTGGGTAAATCACCTTCTCGAAATCGGCGGGACCAAAAACCACTAAAGCTGAAAAAAGAAAAGAAGTGGATTAGTGTTTTCAACGATTAAGGATCAATATAAATTTTAAAAAGCACAATCAACTTAAATACTGCCAGCTGGTGATTAAGGAGGATTAGGGATCGGTCAAATACTGTAGCCTTCGGCTATATCGTGTCTTATCACAGTCAACGATGGAATCAATCACAACCGCTTAGCGAAAAGGCGACATCATTAACTTGCTATCTTAAAGAAACATACTTTTCGATCACAAACATGTTAAGTAAAAAACCTGCTAGCTAGCAACACTGCAATAGAAAAAGTGACACCTAAGTCATGGAATAGTTGCATTAAATACACTATAAAAGAAGAAAACACATTGTAGCATCTAGATATTAGAATAGATGTTATGGTTAAACCGTTAATAAACATCTATAGAGATATTACAAATGTGTATCTCTCTATGTAGTATCTTTATGCATCTAGCACATTTTTTTATTTTACTGTAATCTAGTCTCAGCTAATAGATCATACACCGTAGGATTTAAAGAAGCTAGAAGGGTTAGAAATTCATAATAATCAACCTCGAGCGAAGCCGTGAATTCAAATTACCTAAGGCGGTAACGTCATAAAACAGTAAGATCTCGGTACACGCATCCGTCACTAAAACCGCATCTGAAGCACGAGTTTGACATTCGCAAAACGTCAGTTTAAACTCTATTTAAAGTGCGAAAAGTTACATCTCCTTTATCTTTCGTTTCATAAACGTTACATCAGGTGTATCTTCTGTAATTTATATTTAATGACACGTCAGTCATTGTCTGTCATATTGTGATTATAATTGAAATAATATAATTATGTTTTGTTTCCTGCGGACGTAGAAAAAGTACAGTAAGTACCTATTGTCAAAAACATCTTTAGCTACTCGTTTCACTCAGAAAACTCGTGACTAAAGAAACATTTTTGATACTTGGTACTTAAAATGCTGTTATACTGATGGAACTACTGTTTTATTTTATCAATATAGGTTATTGCATTTTTTTCTACGACCATCCTTTTTAATTTTCCCACACGCATTTTGGTTTTGAAAGTGTCACTTTCCCGCACTAGTGTGGGAAAGTAAAATTATGCAAATTTTGACCTTATTAGATAGTTTTTCACTTCGGAAGTTATAACTATTGTTACAACAGGTAGATATAAATATTTACGAAATATATCAAATAATATTTACAAATGTCTTAAACAGTTGCCGTCATCGTCATCTTTATGCGACCTGCAACCGATGCCATCCTCATCGACGTCATCTACTTACCAGTTGACACCAAATAACTCCACTGAACCAGCAATTTTAAGTAATTTACAGAAAGCAACAAATTGTGTTTTTAATATTAATATTTATAATAATTAGTAGTTTTTAGATAAAGTTTTGTATATGTATGTTGAAATAAAATAAGTTTTGAAAAACCGGTTGGTATACTTTTTTGTATATACAGTCGTAGAAAAACTCCTAACTCGTGCGTAAATTTTCTTTCCCGTCCTTAAAGTATCACTTTCCGCACTTGTTAGGAAAATAACTATATTAACGTCTTTATCGTTTAAATTTTTAAACTAAAGCCAAGAGATTTTATTCCAATTTCCATTTATATTTTTCGTACTCCTCTGCACGACCATTATTAGACATAAACGTCACCATATTTTCTAGGAATTTAGTGCCTACAATTTTGTTACTCAGGTCAGGTATCATCGAGTTTCCCTATAGGCCAGACGATAGGGATCACAACTACAAGAAATTAGCAATACGGCTGATTTTTTTAAATAAGTTTCTTAAAGTATGTAGATTACTATAAAGGAAAGTTTACCAGTCTATCGATTTCCCAAATTATAAAAAAAATTAAAAAACTTTTTTTTTTCGAATTTCCCTAATATTTCGCGCTGGGAGGAAGGTAAAAAAAATTAAAAATACCACCACCTAGGGGAAGTGTTTTGCAATAAAAAAGGTGCCCTGCGTTTTTTTCGTCTGAGCAATGGTTTGTCCGGAAAAAATTCGGTAAACCAAGTATGTGCTCCGTATTCGCGCAACTCTATTTTCTGAAGCGCTAATAGGGCGTTTTGAAAAAGGAAGTGTCAGCTTTAATATGGCATTTTATTGTCATAGCACATATTCATTTTTAGCAAATTACTCATATATTATATATTCTAATCAAAAACCAAGCATCTCAATAAAATAGTATATTATGCAATGAGCACAAATTGATGCCCATTTTGCACGAGGATGAAATTCAATTAATATGATTGCAAAATTGCCATTTTGTTGTGAGATGCATGCTATACTTTTTCTATGACAACATATCGTTCACGTTTAATACATGCATACATTGCAAAAACTTTGAGAGGAATAAACTGATAATATTTCATTACTCCGAATTCCCCGCTAATGGGCTTTCTATCAAAATTGAAATATGAATTGAAGAAATATGTAAATATTTTTTTCATTGCTATTTCTAACAGGTACAGAGAAATAGAAGCCTATAAATATGTATTTGTATAAAACAACTATGAAATTACTCGTTACCTACTAAAACTTTGACAGAAACGATCTGCTGACATTTCAACAATTTGTCGCTGGACGTCATAATTTAACAAGCCGTAGTCGTCGTGATTTTAGAGTAAACCTAGATCTAACACGAAATATTCCATTTCGCATTTGTTGCTTAGCAACTTGCCTAGCAGCCGATGCAAAAATGAAATTCTGTACAAAATGTGCTTGTTTATGATTGAAGATACGGTTACAAAATGAACATTTATCGAAATAGTCGTAGAAAAAATATATTATATAATATGGTGGTATTGAAACAATTTTTCGAAGGAGGAAAACTGTTATTTAGGAGGCCTGTTCCATAAATAAAATTTACGGATAATTAATTTTTCCTAATTACGAAATACAGCACTTTTCATTATCTTGTAAATTTTAGAAATCTTGAATTTACCAGAAAATTTAGATATTAAGTACTGTAACTTTAATGAAACTAAAGTAATTTTAATGGGGCTTGCGTGAAAATGTTGGAGAAACTTCTAAGATCAAGAATATATAAGCACAAAATCAATTAATTCACATACATTTGTGGAATCAATGATTTTTGGTATTATATGCGAAAATAGCAATTTTTAAAGATTCGGGTAGATATCTCCTTTATTTTTTCAAAATGAGATTTGATACTCCTGTAATATAAAGATTTATATTCAACGAACAAAATGTATATAGTGGAAAGGTATAAAAGAGGATAATATAATTTTAAGATATAATTTTTTGCATAAGTTTTTCCTATAAAAATATGTAAAAATTATTTTATCACTTTTTATTTATTATTCATAACCTTGACTCTTACCAAAAATTGAAAAAAAACTCTGGTTAAATATTTATATTTTTTCCCCGATTCAGAAAGTAGGTCTTCCGCCGTGCAACAGAGTCGTGCGTATGCGGAACACATACTTAGTTTACCTAATTCTTTCTGGACAAACCATTGGTCGGACGAAAAAAACGCAGGACACCTTTTTTATTGCAAAACACTTCCCCTACTTGGTGGTATTTTTTATTTTTTTCTACCTTCCTCCAAGCGCGAAATATTGAGGAATTTCGAAAAAAAAAGGTTTCTAATTTTTTTGTTCAATTTGGGAAATCGATAGACTGGTAAACTTTTTTTTATATTAATCTACATACTTTAAGGTACTTGTGAAAAAAGAATCAGCCGTATTGCTAATTACTTGTATTTTTAGTCTAAAATAACCCCTACCGGCTGGCCTACTAGGCATTCCCATAACATTTTGGAACTAATAACGCAAACATTCCTAGTGGCTGCTTGTAACAACGATGTAAAAATTATATAAAGAAGGTCATATCCTGTTAAATAAGTGTTTAATGAATTTATTGTTCGTTTAATGTCGTTATTTATAATTTATTATTAAACATGTTATTAGTGTTGTAAAAATTAATTTAAATTTTTAATATTTCTCAATTTACATTTATAAAGAATTCTACTATTAAAAATGAATGACAAAAAAATTTCACAATGGATGAAGATAGATAATAAAAAAACAATTATTCAGCGACAGATATCTACCTACTAGCTACTTCAACAAATACCATGATGAAAATGTCGACAAGGTTAACACAATTAACTCCTTTTAGTTTTTAATTGAGAGTTTCATCACTGGATTTATCTCTGTTTTGGTTATGGTCGTTCATATTGTGATGGATCTCCTCATGGTCTCCCGATCAGTTGGGAGTTGAAGATTGTGTGTTTTGACATGTGGTTTAAGTCAATAATTAGTTGTCACACATACCACGGATCATAAAGAGAACAGATACGAAAGCTTGACAGAGAACAGTAAAAAGAGAGAGAGATGGGTGGACATACCCATTTAAATGCCTATCGTCTTATGTCGCCTCCGTTCGGGCTGCTTCGCGAAATTTGTCAACAGGGTTGTAAATTTGCATAATAATTCCTTCAACTTACTACGATCATAGATCAAATATTTTATAAGCATTTTTTTAAGTGTGATAGTTATACAGATACAAATAATCAATAATTACTTGTTTTAAATCAATTTTATCTACAACTGTCATGTAACGGGTACGATTTGACACTATTTTTAATGTCATTATGACGTATATTACCGCACTAGTGCGTTTTTGATTACATTACCGCACTAGTGCGGTAATAAGAATCTAGAAACATATTAATACCAGAATGAAATATTTAAAATAACACTGGAAGCTGCATTTTCAATTTCCGAAAGGAGATTTTCTTCGCTTGAACTCATTTTTATAGATTTTTGTTCATTCAACTTTGAAAATTTGATGACATAACTAATTTATTTTTTTTTCACAGCCTTGTTTGTCTTTGTTGCTATGGTCATAAAATATGATACACAGTACCTTATGTTTGCAGTCAATATTATTAAAAATACGTTGGATTGAAATTTTTTTTAAATTTTATATTATAGGTACTGTTAATAATACTAATAAACAGTTGTAGATAAAATTTTGTACGTAACACGTGTGATAGGAATTATTAACGCACTAATTACGTAAATAACTATTATTCACATTAAAAGAATTATACGATTAAAAAGATCATAATGTATAAAAATCATACCATAAATATATACTTTTTTTCACAAACCATATCCTTGGCAACCATGCACAATAACGGTGACGGCTAACCTAACCTAACATAATCAAAACGTCAAAACATGCTCAAAATCGCTTGTAATCTGTGCTCAAAATTCATAACGGCATTCTTATTTGCTTCATTGTTTAAAGGTGTTCAATCGGCGACATTAATTGTGTTACTTGACTATTCGATTGTGCGTTGTGGTAATATTAACTATAAAAATGTAGTGGTATAGATTATTATTCTTATAAAATGAATAAACATCACGGCGGAGTATATTATTCATACAGAGACTGTCCAAATAAATTTTATTCGGAAAGAAAAATAAAGTTCTTTCGATTTCCAAGGGATGAGAGTATATAATTTAATATCCCGGCCTATGATGAAAGAAATTTTAAAGTTTTTGATATTAACTTTGGTGCTACAAATTATTATCAAAATAGGTGTATGTTGTATTTCCTTGGATAATAAATAAATCAAGAATTATTTGTACTTTGAAATTTGGTTAATTTTTGTATATATTTGTGTTTCCTAAAAATGTATTTATTTATTTATCTCCCAAAAGTAATGACTATTTATAACAAATCATAGGAATGTGAAAATAGTTATTTAATAAATACATAAATATATATTCGATTATGATTATTGTTTTAATTCATGGTGCAGTTTCAAAGATTTAGTGGAAACTTCCAAAAAAACTAGATCCGGCACTAGAAATTGTTATTGTCCCCGAGTCAAGACTTTTTAAATAATTTTGATCTTTTGAGAATAATTTTTATACAAAAAGTTTAACTGATTCAAAATTTATCAAAAAATTGAGTACCTGCTAATTTTAAAATAGTTTAAAACATTCATCCATAGAATAAGTTATATATTTCCCAAATATTTTTACTTATTGCTTAGTTGGGTACTTATTTTATAAGATTTATTCTGTATTTACTTATTTCCCAAAAACATGGAGTAGCTTTGTTATTTCCTATATTTTTCAATGCATTATCCTCTCTTTATTTCCCACTACTACTACTACTATTAATAATGAATAGATAGTTTTGAAATATTTTGGATCTTTTAAGAATAATTTGTATACAAAAAATAGACCAATTCAAAATTTATCAACAAATTGAGTACCTGCTAATTTTTGAATAGTTTAGAACATTCATCAATAGAATAAGTTATATATATATATATATATATATATATATGTTCCAAATCCTTTTACTTATTGTTTAGTTGGGTACTTACTTATTTTATAAAATTTATTCTGTATTTACTTATTTCCCAAAAACATAGGGTAGCTTTGTTGTTTCCTATATTTCTTCAATGTATTATCCTTCATTTATTTTCCACTACTACTACTACTACTACTATTGATAATGAATAAATACAGTGTTTTTAAAATATTTTGGATCTTTTGGGAATAATTTTTATACAAAAATTTGACCAATTCAAATTTGCCAACAAATTGAGTACCTGCTAATTTTGAAATAGTTCAAAGCATTCATCAATAGAATAGATTATATATTTTCCAAATCTTTTTCCTTATTGTTAAAAGTTGGGTACTTATTTTATAAAATTTATACTGTATCTACTTATTTCCAAACAACATATGGTAGCTTTGGTATTTTCTATAATTTTTCAACGTATTTTCCTCTTTTTATTTCCCACTACTACTACTAAGATATTATTAATGAATAATTGAAGTGTTTTTGAAATATTTTGGATCTTTTAAAAATAATTTGTATACAAAATTTGTATACAAAATTTGACCAATTCAAAATTTATCAACAAATTGAGTACCTGCTAATTTTGGAATAGTTTAAAACATTCATCAATAGAATAAGTTATATACTTTCCAAATCTTTTTACTTATTGTTTAGTTGGTTACTTATTTTATAAAATTTATTATGTATTCAATTATTTCCTAAAAACCTATGGTAGCTTCGTTATTTTCTATATTTTTTCAATGTATTTTCCTCTCTTTATTCCCCACTACTACTACTACTACTATTAATAATGAATAAATACAGTGTTTTTAAAATATTATGGATCTTTTAGGAATAATTTTTATACAAAAATTTGACCAATTCAAAATTTATCGACAAATTGAGTACCTGCTAATTTTGAAATAGTTCAAAGCATTCACCAATAGAATTATATATTTTCCAAATATTTTTAATTATTGTTAAGTTGAATACTTATTTTATAAAATTTATTCTGTTTTTGCCTTTTTTCCAAAAACATATGGTAGCTTTGTTATTTCCTATATTTTTTAAATGTATTATCCTCCCTTTATTTTCCACTACTACTACTAATTATAAATAAATACAGTGTTTTTAAAATATTTTGGATCTTTTGGGAATAATTTTTATACAAAAAGTTCAACTGATTAAAAATGTATCAACAAATTGAGTACCTCTTAATTTTGAAATAGTTTAGAAAATTCATCAATATAGTAAGTTATATTATATGATACTGCATGTAAATAAATGCTTACTGCTAATAATTTATATATAAGAACTTGGAATATTGTTTAAAATTATTTAGAATTTAAAACAGTTTGCAAACTCAATTTTCAAAAGACATGAGTACCTAAGCTATATTGTTCTCCATATATTCCAAATTATTATTACTTCTTTATATCCCTTCTGTCAGAAGACATAGGTAAGTTCATATTTTGGTGAAAATATTATTGAAAATGTATAGGTACATGAAAATATTTTGTTGATATTTAATATAACATTTTGAAGACCGTGACTTCAAATTTATTTGTTCATGTTTGTACATTTAAATCCTACACTTTGCCAGAAAAGGTAAACTGCTGGATGGTTGCAGCCAGACGAGTACATCCTATAATAAGCCGGTGGGGAATATTTTCTGTCGGTTGTCGACGTTTTGACCGATTGATTATATTTTCTACTGGCTGGGGTCATCTTCCAGCCACGGGGGACAAATTTCCATCTACAAGCACCATCCACATCCACAAGCAATGTCGTTTCTAATTTTTCTAAATATTGTCCTGTCTTTCTTTCACAAGTGGGTTATTTTTTTTCAAAAGACATAGGTAAGCTATGTCGTTCCTCATTTTTCTAAGTATTTTCCTCCCTTTCTTTCGCGAGTTGGTTATTCTTTCGAAAGACATAGGTAAGCTATGTCGTTCCTCATTTTTCTAAATATTTTCCTCCCTTTTTTTTACGAGTTGGTTATTTTTTTTTAAATACATAGGTAAGCTATGTCGTTCCTCATTTTTCTAAATAATCCTGCATTTCTTTCACAAGTTTGTTCTTTTTTTTAACAGTCATTCCTAGACTTTTTCATTTTACCCGTTAAGTACGTCACATGTTCAAACTGAGTGGTTTGCGATTGACTTTTTCCTGCACGGATGCACGTAGTACCACACTGTGGTATAGTGCTCGTTCCTAGGTTGTCGGTAAGCCTCGTTTCCAAAGCGAGCAGTCAACCGGATAGGGCGAGTGCGCTTAAGTGTTTTCCGTTTGTCGAATGGGTATGGAATGGGATGACAAGCTGGGGAAATAGTTGCCCAGTATGGGCTATCAAAATATCGTAGAAGCCAAATCAGTTACATGTAAAATGGCTACTTTATTTTCATACTTTTGTTTTACGAGTTGGTTATTTTTCCAAAAGACATAGGTAAGCTATGTCCCTCCTCATTTTTCTAAATATTGTCCTCCATTTTATTTTAGAGTTGGTTATTATTTCAAAAGACATAGGTAAGCTATGTCGCTCCTCATTTATCTAAATATTGTCGTCCCTTTCTTCCATAAGTTGGTTATTTTTTCAAAAGACATAGGTAAGCTATGTCGCTCATCATTTTTTTAACTATTGTCCTCCATTTCTTTCAAGAGTTGGTTATTTTTTTAAAAGACATAGGTAAGCTATGTCGCTCCTCATTTTTCCAAATATTGTCCCCCATTTCTCTCAAGAGTTGGTTATTTTTCCAAAAGACATAGGTAAGCTATGTCGCTCCTCATTTTTCTAAATATTGTCCTCCATTTCTTTCAAGAGTTGGTTATTTTTTCAAAAGACATAGGTAAGCTATGTCCTTCCTCATTTTTCTAAATATTATCCTGCCTTCCCTTCCCAATCTGGTTCTTTTTTCAACAGACATTGGTAATGGCCATTTTTTCCAGGACTTCCTTTTCAGCACACTAACATTTTCTTACAGGCTTCATAGATTTCGTCGAATTTTTAAAGAATTTTTCAATCTTGTTTGATTTTCTGTTTCAGAAATTTTTTTAGGGATAGATCTCTCAATTATAATAAAACTTATAAGCCTTATATTATTTGGTAAAGTATCCTTTGCATGTTTATTCTCTCAACTGCATGAGTTTAGTATTTGCATGCTCAAGCTTGAGTGTAGCAGGGGTTGGTGAAATAGTGGTGATATTTGTAATTCATGTTTAATGTTTTCGGTCAAAATATTGTAATAAATGTTAGTACCTAGATGTTAATATTTTGTTGTTATTCGACATACAATTGTTTAAAATTTATTTGTACCTGCTTGTATATTTTTAATACTGCACTTTGCTAGTAAAGACAAAACTTCTGGCAGGGTGCATCCGGTAGAAAACATCCTGTAAGCCGGCGGGAAATATTTTCTGTCGGTCGTGGACTTTTTGACCGATTGATTATATTTTTTACTGGCTGGGGCTATCTTCCAACCATGGAGGACAAGCATCCATCCACGAGGAGCAACTTCCAGCCACAATTACTTATATTTGTTTATGCTTTGTCTTTGTATACTCTGATACCTTCAGTATTTCCATAGAATATATAATTGTACCTTTTTCAACAATTTCCTAATAAATTAACAAAACAGTGGTGGAAATATATGTCGATCACTCTGTACTTACTATAAACAAGTCAGGAAGACAGCAGATGACACAAATGTTTTTAATGTTAATGTCACAGTTAATGCATTTGTCATTTTTAGAATTTAAATAAATATTTCCATCTAAATTGTACGAGTCAACAGTGCAATTTGGTAAGAAATTCAGAAAATATTTTAAACTGGCAACATCGCAGCCATACCGAGTTAAAGGTCCAAGGTCATTGACGACGGAGTTGAAAATCGTTTGATGTTTTACCGGGATTCGTATCTGTTCTCTTTATAATCTGTGCACATACTGTAGAGCGATGTCAATGTAATATATATTTTATTTAAGTGAAAATTTTTTGACAGTTCCAAGAACCAATCGAATTTTCTCATTTTTTATAATATGAACAGTCTCAGCCAATCATGTCAACATTACACTGAAAACAGACCATGGGCAATTTTCACACGTTGCCATGGATACATATTGATTTATTTCGATTTTGAAGTTTCGAATATTTAATATTTCGAAATTTCACGATTTGGTTGTAATACTGAAACAAAAAATTTTCTATCCGAATAACCCTCGGACATTGATAAATGCTCAAAAATTTTATGACAACTTTCTCAAGCTTGTTGCTTGTAGGCAACAGACCTCCGCCTACGGCGTCGGTCTGTTTCCAAGCAACAAGCTTTCGAAATCTGTCATAAGATTTTTTCGAACAATTATCAATGTCCTTGGGTTATTACTACTGATAACAGACCATGGGCTGTTTTCACGTTGCTATGGACGCATATTGATTTATTTCGATTTTGAAGTTTCAAATATTTAATATTTCGAAATGTCACGATTTGTTTTAGTTCTGAATTTTTTCTATATTTAGCAAAAAAATTTCTATCTGAATAACCCTCGGATATTGATAAATGCTCAAAAATTTTATGACAACTTTCTCAAGCTTGTTACTTGTAAACAGACCTCCGCCTACGGCGTCGGTCTGTTTCCAAGCAACAAGCTTTCGAAATCTGTCATAATTTTTTTTGAACAATTATCAATGTCCTTGGGTTATTACTACTGATAAGAACATTAGAAATAACACATGGCGCAGTCAGTAAACTGTCTCTGAATTTAATTATATAATAATTAAAATGTTAGACAACGAAAACACCAACAAAAGAGTTATGGTGATTGAAGAGCAGCATATTCCTACAAATAAAGGCAACAAACAGCTTCGAACCCGTCAGTATATATAAGTATTTTTTCGTGAGATACCGTTGATGTGAAGTCGGTTACAGAGCGGTTATACCTCCACCAAAGAAATTTTAAAGGTTTTTATCTTTCATGATCTCTCGCGAAAATCAACCGGTTAACCGGATAGAATTAACTTCACAACAATAATAAATGAACATAACCTCAATAAAAAGTGACGAGTTACAAAGTTTCTTATGGTTTCATTGTTCCTATTGTTCGAAAAATGTTTTTTTTAGTTTCAACTATATTTGACGATTTTTTTGGTACTAGCCTTCTCGTAGTTATGTCATCACAAGTAACGTTGCATAGTTCAGTTAGGCTACGAGTTTCGGATGATTATTTCCACCCTAGGGTGAATCATATGGATTGATTAAGCAAATATAATGAAACGGTGTTTTTTCAGCTTTTTAGAATGTAGATAAACACTCTTTCGCAGTTACTATACCTCATTTAAAAACCAGGAGGAGTAATTTTAATTTAAGTTGACAATTCTGTAGACCTCTGATTGGTCAGATTCCGCCCAGTTTCACACAACACTTTTTGATATTGACATCAGCTGATAGGTTTCGTTTTTGATAGTTCTGACAGATAGATATACTTAATTTGTCATCACATGCGCTCTTGTTATTTTATTATTTTCACTTAGTTTCGCTGGAACTGTTCCTTTAAAAACTTCAGCAAGCATTTGTATTGAATATCTGCAATTATGGATCCTCCTACTTCGAGTACCAGCTCCTCGCTTAGTCCGGAAAAACAATATAAATGGTGAACTTATAGGTCATTCAGGACCGTCAAAAATCAAATACATTCATACGATATCTACAATTTCTTAAGCAATTGGTAATATTATTACTTTTATATTAACATGGTATTGAATGCTCACCATTTTTCCTATAGGAGTAGTAGAGTCGAGAGTAGAGTCAACGGTTCATTACATCTATTAAAGGAATACCATAATCAATGGGAATACCGAGGTAGAGGAACAAAATACAGTGCAGCAAATATGGAATACCAAAACATTTGAAAAATTGTGATAAGTGAATTGAAAATGTTGTTCGAAGAACAAAAATGAGTTATCTATGTTGGATAAAATTTGAAACAAATCAAATTCAACTGTAATCCATTGAATAAATGTACTATTTGTTTATTATATGCATTGTATTTTTACATATTTGGAAATATATCGTCAAAAGTCTATGGAGGTTATAAGCTATCGAAGGTTAAAAAATATTTACAAGAATGGGTTTTGTGAAAGTATAGTGGAAATTATAAAATAATTTAAAAAACTAACTTATTGACTTCCTTCTTATTGCATTCAGTTAATTGCTAATTAAAAACAGCTATATTAGAGTGATGTGTATGTTCTAATCTATAGGAAACAGGACAAAGTTTTACATGTGACAGAATACCCGTCTGTTTAACATCTAAATAATCTACTAGACAGACGAGAAATCGACTTATGACTATGTGTGGCTAATTTTTTCAGCAATCAAGCCATATTTAATAGATTTGGAACACGACTGTTGACTACCTTTTCGGAACACACCCTTTAGTAACTAATCTGGTAACACCCTTTAGTAACTAATCTGGTAACTTTTAGTGGTGTGAGTAAGGCTTTTCAAATTACTCCTTCTGGTTATTAAATGGATTATAGCTCCGTGGATATTATACATAAAATAATGAATTATCTTTGGTATTGTACTGAAATATCAATCAAATTTCTAATTTTCAAATGTTACTCCTGTCAATTAAATTTCTATAACCGCCAGTAACCATACTCCTAGGTGCGAGAACTGAAAGAGATCCCGTTTTATAACTTATTGCGTCACAAATTACGTCATAAACATACCGTTCTATCGCAAAAATGCAGTGGGAACTGAATAACAGTTCCTGTTATATCAACGGGATCTCGCGAAAAAATACCATATGAGAGAGGTAGACGGTAGGAGGTTTATGCTGTCTTTCTATAATAACGTGTATGCTATATATACACAAACAAATACAAAAAAACCTTTGATCGTCTGTGTCTTTCTCTCTTACTGGAATTCAGACGGACATTCCCACTTACAGAGCGCTCTATGGCACGAGAGGCTACAGAGCCATCCTTTATGTCGATAGAACGATGTCAAATTTAGTAGAAACTACATGTGGCTTTTGCGATTACTCATGCGTCCATGCAGCCTTTAACCTTCTCTTCGATGTACCTAAATGGATGTGAGGAGATTAGCCCAGTAGGTAGCATACTGAGCTCACACCCCTCACAGGTCCTAGGTTCGAAACCCGGTTTGGACCTGGGTTTTTTTCTTAGTTTTCTATTTCTTATTTTCTGATATTTTTATACATATTCACACTTTGATCAACCGGGTTTGGGCCTGGGTTTTCTTGTTTTTTTAAACTTTCTATTTCTTATTTTCTAATATTTTTATAGATAGTTACATTTTGATCTGTGCCAGTTGGCCGGGAAGCAATAAATCACAAGAAATTTCCCTTCCCTTTCTCAAAAAAATATTTACATGTGCTTATAAATCAAATAAGTAACGAGAGAAACCTAGACGCAACATAATATATTGGAAAAAACAGAATTCATCCCCTGAATTTATTCACACCATTTAAATGAAAACCAGTGTAGTTGTTCACATTAACTACATAGCCTTTGTCTATATTAACTACGGTTTTTTTTTATATTTCTTGTAACATTACCAAACCAGCTTGGCTCTT
Organism: Galerucella tenella; assembly: GCA_910591685.1. Classification (NCBI taxonomy): domain Eukaryota; kingdom Metazoa; phylum Arthropoda; class Insecta; order Coleoptera; family Chrysomelidae; genus Galerucella; species Galerucella tenella. The sequence goes on along the minus strand of CAJUYH010004148.1, from coordinate 5,096 downwards.
AATAATTAAACATATTCTTATTTTCAAAAGTCCCGCTAAAAATAATTCAACAGGAAAGACAGTCACTCATTTGGCAACGTTGGATCGACATAAAGGATGGATCTAGCATCTCGTCTCTATGGCTTGTTGCCTCTAAATGTAGTATATCTATGGCATATTCAGTTGTATAGTCAAAGGCACTCTTATCGTGCGGGTCATACGATTCATCAAAGACATACCTACTCACAGTTCATGTTTTTTTTATTACGTTTAATTATAACTTCCAAATGAAGTCCGTAAGATAAATAAGACAGACTTATGCAATTTTGACGGGAAAAAGAAGGATATGTATTTAGTTTTCAGCGATTCTAAAAAGTCTTTCACCAGCGAAGTTTTTATTTAAATGTCAGTTTGACAATTCAAAGTGACAATATATGATGTAGCTATTGTATCTTGGTACGTCTATGTAGCTATCTTCATGTTAGTTAAAATAATCTTCTCCTTCTTCTCTCCGGGTGTATTTGTAATCTCACATTTTGGTAACCTCTGTGTTTTTTGATTTGATACATATGGTTAGTGACCTTTGAGCCCGCACGATAAAAGTGCGTTTGACTATAGTCTATTTTACTTACTGGATTCAGCAATTGATATTTTATAATTGTTCGCTTTGGACGAATTTCACAACTAACGAAGTGGAATATCTGTTCATTATTCTACAATTTACCGGTTCAATTGAAAATACACCAATGCACACAAATTCCGGCACTGATTTAACCTACCGTTTACACACTCACAATTCATATGTTCATCTGTTTTACGAATAAGTCAAAGCATGTCTGCAATAGTTCATTTTTTATACTCACGGTCAGTGTTTCCTGTTCGAACAATACGAATGCTCTCACAATTTTTTACGGTAGTATAACCATCAATAAAGAAATGAGTTCATTGTTAAATCAAACAATAACAAACACGTCAACGAACTAAATGTAATTAACCAAATTCAAAAGACTGACATAGACTCATTTCAATTTTAACCAAAACACAACGTAGCTCAATTCAAGACTTTGATTGACAGCGCCAAAGATGACAAAATAAATGTTCTGACATCCTTGACTGCGCTGAGTAATAAAAGCGCTAACAATGGGCTCATTTACATATTTTATTATTGGGAAGAGCACATCCTTTTGAGGCTCTGTGCAAAAAATTTGACGTCAGCGAGACTCCTAAGTCGCCTAAGAAAAATTATAAACATTAAACAGCGCTCCTCTCAGAATTTCAGGCGTGACGTCATCCCATATGAAATCTCTCGTTGAGAGAGCGGATACCGCGCCGATCGGTTCTGGGTTAGATGACTACTTAGCTAGTAACAGTATTTTGCTAGCTTATATGCTTATTATTTATACGTTTTAGCAAACTATAATCAGAGTTTTGTTCGTGAAATGAGAACGTTTAGAAATAATTCAAACTATTCGACACAAAGGACCAGAACCAGAGTAAAAAAAGCTATAAATATTGTGCGGTTCCAGAATGTAAAAGTACTACGATTAAAACATCTAACAAAACATTTATTTCTATTAATAAGGATGCAAAAAAACGGAAACAATGGCAGAAAAGCATGAAAAGACTCAAAGCAATCACTGATAAGTCAACATACTTTGTGTATTTTTAGGATTGAGAGGGTCATTGAAAACCACACGCTTGTATTAATCTGAATATTTTCAAACACGTAGATCATATTGTTCTTATAGCTTGTGGTGTTATTAATATTCAAAATTATTTAATAAAATAATGGGTCAGTTCTTCACAAATTAAATTTTATTAAATACTGCTTTTTTCCAAACAACGGGTAATCTTTTTCAGTAGATCATCAACAATACTGGCGTATATTATATGTTTTAACAAAAATTATTTTATTTGATTCAAAGTCCGGATCAGCTCTAACAAATATCGCTTTTTTTACCAGTGAGGTGCATGTGCATTTGAATCTGATGTAAACATTTGGAACTAATATTACCTGCTTCATCAAAATAATTTTTCTTGTTCTTTTCAACATTGGTGATTTAATTTCCATTACACATTCATCATAAATAGCATTTGGAAAAGCTCCTTTAATTGGGCAGTCTGCAGTTAATAAAATTACAATTTGTTACTAAATAACCTATAGCGTTATCTCCGTAACTTTGTCCACCAGACCAGGAATAAAATTAATCATCTGGAATCACCCTGTATATCATTTGAGAGAACATGTATTTACGAAAATATTGACATTTTTAATCATTCTTGACGGAAAACAGCCAAAAAGGATGTGTCACATAGTATAAAATTATAATTTAATAAACTAGTGTTTTTGATTAAAAAGCTCCATAATCATTAGCAAGTCCACTTCTGGAAGATTTAATGAGTGCTTTTTTAAAATTAGGTCCACACATTTTATTTTATTCACACAAAATTTTGCGAGTAATTCAAAATAAATAAATTCTACGCGAGGCACGTTACAGTCAGAAGCGTAATGTTTGTGCACTTTAACTTTCATATGCGGTGACGTCACAGTCATAGTCTTCGCCCCGCTACGGTATGCTTGTTTAATTGGTTGTATTAGGAGAACGACATATTCTCTTGACATGAAATTTTCAGAATCATATTTCTATCCTTAGTATTTTGTTTTACGGCAGTTAAAAATGATTTAAAAATTTTAGTAAACGAGCCCATTGCCGCTGCGGCTAATGCAGCGCTGAGGATCTGAGTCAACAACTCAACCGTTGACCGCGACAAACAGCATTGTAGCCTAGTGAAACTACACAAAATATCCGTAAAATGTCGCAAAAAATACAAAAAAAAACTTAAAAATATCCAAAACTGAGTATTTAGAAGGGTTGTGATTAACATTAGAAAAACTTCACGATGCTAGGCATACAATTTACCGGAGAATCGTTAGGTGAATTATTGTTTTTTTTTGTTTTTTCACATTTATCCACAAAATTGGTCTCAACATTTTTTTGGTATCTGTATTATTTTTCAAAATATACGAAATTTCCCTAGTAGTATTTTTGAACATCAATTTTCATGTTTTTAATTTCACGATAGTATGACATCAAATGAAATGTGTTCTAAAATGGGGTATCTACAAATAAGTTGAAAAAACATTTTTTTCAATGTATTATCATTGATTTTCCACGTAAACTTCTGCTAAAAAGTCGTTTTTTTACCAAATTCCTCTAATTAACATAAATAAATTGAAAATTAAAATTATTCAACATAGCGTACGAAGATTATGGCGTAATCTTCAAATTTTATTCGAATCTTTTCTTGTATCTGCATTTTCCACAAAGATACATACGATTTTCCACGTGAACCTTCATTTTTTTGACCACACTTCATTTTCATTATTGTTTTAATGACAGACTCTATTTTCAGTAGTAATACCCCTAGGGTCTTGATAATACCGAGATAATTTTGTCATAGAGAATGCTGAAAGCGTGTTGCTCAAGCCCAAGGTCGCAGGCCGAGGGCTATTATCTTTGAGCAACACGCTTGAAGGATTCTCTACGACAAAATTTTGAGTATTTATCAAGACCCGAGGAGTATTCGATAAGATAATTTTTTACTTTGTAGATATCAAAAAATTGATTGTCAATCTGACGCTTAATACTTTTCAATACAAACTTTATTAGTTTTTATCAAAAATTATTCATTTTTATTCAAAACTACAGTTTTGAAAAGTACAATTGGTAAATTAATTGAATCGTTAGATGCAATACCAAATCTTCCCGACATTTTTAATCCAGTTGTCAGTTTGACGTTTAATTAATTCTTAATAAAACATAAACACCAAACTGAAAACACCACATGTAGGGTATTATCGCTGTAATACAGCGGTGATTGGATGAACTTTGACACATGACTTGAAATTAAGTAATTTGATTGGTTACTATATTCAGTAAAAAATTATCAATGTAATTTGTTAAAATTTTTGTTGTTAATATTTTATTATTATTGTTGTTGGTTGTTCTGATTACGCGGCGGCGCATATAAGCCGCTCTTTCACCTGCTTTTCCACCTTTATTTGTGCTCTCTTCTCTTTCTTATCTAAGCCATAGGTGTGTTCTTTTGTATCGCGATCACTTCTAGATAGGTTCATTAAAAAGTTCAAAATTTTTTTAGATAATATTATAAACACGATAAAAAGTTGTAGGTTTGCTGAAAGACGTCTGATTTAAGTATTTATTGTAAATAATTGTCTATTATTTAAAAAATTTCATATTTATAGATAAACTGTATAGTAGCTTCGAAAGTACACACTTCAAAGTGCTTAGTGGTTTCATTGAATTATATAAATTTCGAAAAAAGATATAATTGAATGAAGTCTAAAAAACAAGTAAAATTAAGCATGCAAAAGAAACAGATTTTTAAGAAGCATTTTTATGAAGCAATTCGAAATATTGATGGCTTTGCTTCTATAATAATGATGTTTTATGCTCATTTGCAATGCTTGATCTAAAAGGAATTATCGCTGGGATAAGTATTAATTAAGTAAATAGGAATTATAATTGTTTTTTTAATTTTTAGCTCTAGTTTTTTATAAATAAACTGATTTTACAGTTAGAAAATCTACTTTTTTAAATTTGAAAGTATTTTTATCTGAAAGTTGAGATCTTTCTCTACACTTTACATGTGTTTGTTTATTTTTTCATAATGTTATAAGCCCAAAACTATTAACTTTTAAGTTGAGCGGTTAATAAATTTGGCTCCCGGTCCGTTCGCCCGTAACTACGAATTGACTAGCACTGACATTAATTTTATCTCGTAAACTTTCCAATTTACAGAAAAACTTTTCAGGTAAAGTTTGTAGATAAATATATCAGCTACAATTTTTTACTTAAACGTTTCTCTGTATTTCCATTATTTAAACATTTAGAGTGAAAAGACAAAACAAAACAAAAATTACTCAACGATTTTCCGGAAAATTGCATGCCTAGCGTCGTAAAGTTTTTCTCATGCTGAACACAACCCTTCTAAATACTTAATTTTGAATTTTCAAGTTTTTTGTATTTCTTTTGAGGTTTTATGTGTAATTTTTTCTCTTATTTTTTGGAAATCAAACCACAATAATGTTTTTT
>CAJUYH010004147.1:0-28529 GCA_910591685.1 Galerucella tenella | reverse complement strand
GGATCAAGTTGTTAAAATTTTAAGGGATAATCATCAAAACAATAACTTTACCAAGTTCCATACTTAAAGATCACTCTGTATACCTAATAAGCATTCAAGAAGAAATGAAATGAAGACTTTGACAAGAACTATGTCGATTTACATTCACACTAAAATTTCCAATTTTATTTACCTATTCTAACATCAACTGGTAACATTGCTAAATGATGACCTAAAGGAGTTAAATTACTGTCTTTGTCTAAGGCACCTACATTCTCCAATCTTTTAACAGCTGTTAGTATATTTTCTAAGCTTGGTGGTTCTATGAATGCTCCTGAAAAATACAATTAGGTACACTCATGTTATGTAAAATAAAACAACTTGATTCGAATCCTATAACTTTCCCTGAATTATCGAAACTTACCCAACACTTCAACTACGTCTCTATTTTCAAAATTTTGCAGCACCTTTATATTCAAAATCAACTGTTCTAATGGTATTCTATTGATTTCGGGAATGGGTTGTGGCAGCATATTGTATCTAAATCTATAAAAAATTATCAAAGCTTCAAATTTTATCGATAATTTTTACTTTTCCTCGAAAACTTGTTTATTTGGCAAAAATATGAAAACAAACCGATTGATAAAATCACGAGTCCTTTAGGACGAGGGATTTTATCTAAATTCGGCTTGTTTGAATGTTTTTGTTGACAGTAAAAACACAAGAGCTTTTTTTTTATCGGATAAATTTACGAAACAGTTTTGCCAATCACTAATTTTACGAGAAAAACTGACATGATAAAATCGCGACCCCGAAGGTGGAGCGATTTTATCTAATATCAGTTTTTCGAGCAAATTTAGTGATTGGCAAAACTTTGAGTTGAAGAGAAATTTATCTGATAAAAGAAAAGCTCGAGTGTTTTTTGGCAAGATAAATTAACGACAGAATATTGAAATTATAAGTAACCAAACTTGCGACTCATTGTCATTATGTGAAAGTGACGTCCGCTTACTAGATATTGAGGAAGAGGAGTTTTTATCGCGATTATTTTTTTCGCTTGTCAAAATCTGACATTTTGGTGGTTTTAACCAATAGCAATACATTATTCTAGCCAATCATTCGGTATTATACTGATAATTCTGCTTCCTCATCGATAAAACCTTGTTTACATCGAAACGTCAAAATTTTACTTTGAATTTGTCATTATTGACAACTAAAAGTGCTTCGAAGTTTATTGAAAAATGAACACAAATCGATTGAGTGCCATCACCAAAGAGAATATTGAACATTCAGGTAATACAAAAATTTTAATTGTTGAAAAAAATAATCTTCCCAAATACAACTCGCTCTTCAAATTTTATCACATAATTTTTTATTTTCATCACTCAAACTTGTTTATTTTGAGGCAAAAACATTCAAACAAACCGAATTTAGATAAAATCCCTCGTCCTAACGGACTCGTGATTTTATCAATCGGTTTGTTTTCATATTTTTGCCAAATAAACAAGTTTTCGTGGAAAAGAAAAAATTATCGATAAAATTTGAAGCACTCGTGGTATTACCTTTGATTAAAAAGGATGCACCTTTTTTATCGATGTCAAAGTGACAATAACATTTCCAGGTATATGACATTTTAACATTGGAGTTAATTTATCTCAAATAAACAAGTTTGAGTGATGTAAATAAAAATTATGTGATCAAATTTGAAGAACGAGTGGTATTTGGGAAGATTATTGTTTTCAACAATTTAAAATTTTGTGTCTAAATATCTTCTGTATGTTCCTTGTGGTATATTATTCATTCTTTTTTTAATTTCTTGGGACATTAAACCATAATATTTTTAAATTCTTTATTCCAACGTTTTGGTAGCGTTCCAGCTACCGTTGTCAAAAAAAAATAAGTAGAAATTAATGTTTATCCCTAACTGACACAACAGAAAAAATTTGACAACTAGACAATCAAAAATTATTTTGAAGTTTAAGACTGCAAAATTTTGTTATCAAATTTTTATTAAGGTCCATTCATAGTAGATCATATCTGTGGCAAAATGTGAAATGAAATATTTCATTTTATGACATTCCAACGATATGATAGTCTACTAGAAATGGAATCCAGTGAAGTGCACGTTCCAGGAACGGTTTTTATTGAGATAGCGCGTTTTTTTCGCTTATATTGGAAATGTTGTTAATAAAACGCGTTTCTTGATAGTTTTTTTGTGTATGAATATTTAAGTTTTTGAAATATGTATACTCAATTTTGTGATTTTGTGTATTGAAATGTGTATCGATTAACAACTATTCAAATTATAAATCATAAGAAAACCTGGATAAAAACTTATGATGCTATCCTGATAACGCAGGTAATTAATTATTGGAAATTTCTCTTTCTAACATTGGTAACCAAATTTGACTACATTCGGCTGAAATATTCTCTTGAGTGTTGTCAATAATGAAAAATTCAAAGTAAAATTTTGACGTTTCAATGTAAACAAGGTATTATCGATGAGGAAGCAGAATTATCAGTATAATACTGAATGATTGGCTAGAATAATGTATTACTATTGGTTAAAACTACCAAAATGTCAGATTTTGACAAGTTAAAAAATAATAACAATAATACAGTGAGTAAAAAATAAATTGCAAATATAGTTGCATTATAGTTAAAAAGTGAGGTGGACTTATTTAGAAATCTATATTGAACTAAATTCATGTGCAATCTGGTCTGGTACAACTGGTCAGAAAAAAACCTATCGTATTCTCAAAGTAAAGAGATCTTTGAAAGCCTGTGACATAAGAAATTGAAAGAGCTAAAATCTTGAGGAGTGCCAGACGTCTAAGCCTTTTGGTATTTTTATCCGAGGACCAGCATCCCACAAGCTTCAATCCCGATTACCGTTTCAAGCTCCAATTGAAATCTTAAAAAGTTCCAGGCGTCTAGGCCAGACTTATTGATATTTTAATTTGAGGGCAAATATTGAGTATTTATTCCCCATTCCGAATTTACATTCCGGTTAATAAATATCTTGAAGAGTGCCAGGCATCTAAGTTTTATTTTTTGTAGGGCTTTAAAGCGTCTGATAGAAGAACTGGTCCATAGAAAGTGCGTAGCAGTTATAGATACTACTTCAAAAAAATATACTACAAAACAACAACAATTGGCTTTACTTAAGTTGAGTCACTATTATTTTCAGTTGCCTTTCTCACCTGGTTCTTGCCCAGAAAACTTGTGAAATAAAGTCTACCACATTCTATTTGAATTTGAGCGAACTAAATTCACTGCGGGTATAATATTTCAGTATGTATATTGAAAAGTGTTGTGGTAACTTTTTGTTGGCGGCATGTTTGAAAAACACAATAAGAGAGAGAAAGATAAGTATTCAAACCTCTGCAATAAAAAGGTTCAAAGAACAATGACGGAAGAGGCGGGGTTTGGATATAATCACCAATGCTTTGTATAAAGTCGCTGTAATTGTTTGTAGATAGAATTGAAAAAAGTTGAAAACAACTGTAAATAAAACAAAAAAACATTATAGAAAAATACGACGTACCTATGATTTGTGTAAAGATGTATACAAACACCACTCATGACTCTTCCAGCTCTTCCTTTTCTTTGTAACGCATTAGCTCTTGTAACCCAAGTTGTATCTAAACTTTCCATGTTTCTATTGGGATCAAATCGTTTCTCTTTCATTTTACCAGCGTCCACAACAAAGACACAATCATCTATTGTTACAGATGTTTCAGCCAAGTTGGTCGACAGGACAATTTTTCTCTGACCATCTTTCGGTTTTCTAAAAATTTTTTATCTACAACTGTCATGTAACGGGTACGATTTGACACTATTTTCAGTGCCATAATGACGTATATTACCACACTAGTACGTTTTTGAATACATTACCGCACTAGTGCGATAATAAGAATCAAGAAAAATATTAATATCAGAATTGAATATTTAAAATAACACAGGAAGCTGCATTTTCAATATCCGAAGGGAAATTGTCTTTGCTTAAACTTATTTTTATAGATTTTTAGTCATTTAACTTTGACAATTTCATGACATAACTAATTTATTTTATTTCCACAGCTTTGTTTGTCTTTGCTGCTATGGTCACAAAATATGATCTACAGTATTTCATGTTTGCAGTCAATATTAATAACAATACGTTGGATTGAAATTTTTTAATACAATTTTATTATATACTGTTAATAATACTAATAAATAGTTGTAGATAAAATTTTGTACGTAATACGTGGGATGGGAATTGTTAACGCACTTATGTGATTACACGACTCGGCCTCGTCGTGCAAACTACACATGCGTGCGTTAATAATGTCCATATCCCACTAATTACGTAAATAACCATTTCTAATTTTTTGTTTTTTTTTTTAAATATAAAAATTCACACCCATACCTACAGGAGATAATTTAATTACAAAAACAACAACAGGCTGTGGTGCAGGACTATACAGTTGCAGATCTAGAAGAGGAATATCAACCTGACTAGGATCCTGTGCAGGACCACAATAGATCTGGAAAGGTCACAGTGGAATATGCCGATTAGCCACTTTATCAAATCTAATCAGGATCCTGAGGTTTCAGGCGAAAATTGACACCATTTATTTATGTATGGAGATATTGTAGAAAACCCACATCACCTGAGGTTAAAGGCGAAAATTGACACCATTTATTTATGTATGGAGATATTGTAGAAAACCCACATCACAACGTGCATGGTCCAGTGGATGAAAAATAAGCGGCAGCAACCTTTGCAATGGAGGGTGCTTGGGATAGTTTTATTGGACCAGAGCCTATCATTGGCATGTCGTTAAAGTTTGCTTAACAGAGAATGAATACCTGAAGTAGCAAAATTCATTTGATGACCTTTATACATAATATTTTGAACAATGTTACTGAATAATCATATCTTATAGTAAAAACTATTATAATACTTGGACTGTTGTAAGATCCGATGTGCCGTCTTAGTCTGGTAGATGGTGATGAAATAGCAGAGCATACACTTTGTACACGCCCAGCCGCTGCGGCCATTATCAGAATCCTGATGTGGCAGGGTCACTCTTCCATCATCAGAACTAATCGACTTTGTTGAGAAGCTGAATTCGTTAGATTTGACTCTTCCGAATTGCAGTAGGGACGTTTTTCTCCCAGCAGTTTTGAGATCGAATTCGTTGATTTTCTTTCATGTTCAGGAGCAGATTTCCATTACTCAGGCAACTGATAATATTCTCTTTTATCTCGCGGTCAAGACTCTTCAACTGAGGCCCGGTTTATCAATAGCCAATATTATTCATCAGTTAAGTATCCGTCGGATAAAAGTAACTAGCAGATAAAGTTCCAGTTTGTTTGGAAGCGGTTTATCAACTCGTTTTTATTTTCTAGTTTGTTAACTGACAGATAATGAAAGTTGGCAATACTGACGAATGAATGTAAGCAATCTCATTGGTTGTTACAAGAACAAGGTCATGTCACATCAATTGATATTTTTGTTAGGTTATTAGTGGATGTTTATCCAAAGGTTTATGTGTTTTTATTTTTCTTTCTTGAAGAGTTTTTGGTTGTTGATAAATATGAATTTTCTGAATGATTATATTCCAGATAGCGACGAGGACGAGGATATTGTGCAACTTCTTGAGTACGAAAGAAGGCCTCATACAGTTAGGGAAAGAGTGGACATTTTCCTGGTTGCCTCATCCGTTTTTTTTATTTTCAAAAATACATTTTTATGTTTATTTGCAATTTTTAGAAGCATATTTCTCTCCTCTGCTGTGAAATTGCATCCTCTCTTTTCAGTAGTACTAGTACTTTCCATTTCTTACTTTGCTCAAAACCCAAGTAAATTTGACACAACACTACAAGGAAATCAAAAAAAAAAGTAAGGTTATGTAATAGACCTTAACCTCCAGATATCGACCTATCCGCCTGAGGCCCGGTCTTTCCAAGTACGAATAAAATGGCCAATAACTAACTGGAAGATAAATTTATTAGGAAGTCTTATTCAACAAATAAAGTGTAAATGTCTTTCAAACTGACTTTAACCAGTGATTTATTATTCAGTGAATTAACATAACCGAAATAATTATTTCAACGTTGGATGCAATGAAATTACAATAACTAACTTCATATTATGTGTAGAGAAAGATAGTTTCATGCACAATTTGTATATAATAGAAAGTGATAAACAATTGTTATGTTTCGCGGACACGTTGTAAGCTGCGAAATCGATTTTAGGCTAGCTGTCACCTGCTTGACAGCACTGAAATCAGGATTTCTTGTAAATATTCAAATAATTGCTGAAATTGTGTATTAACAACGGAAGTAATTTTAGAGAAAGAACCAAAATAATAACAACAATTATAAAAAAAAGCAAAAAAATATAATCATAAACACTGCAAACCCTAATTAAATTAACCGATCTGTATATCCGATGTTGTAGTTGGGGTCCTATCTACGGTTAGTTAATCACAGTTTCTTTAGGTAATCGAAAACGGCGTAAGAATTCTTTATCATCCCATCTTTCAAAGTGGTCAATACGTTCTCTAACGGTACTATATGGGTGACGTTCTGGGTTTACAAAATCTACAATTTCTTGTATCTCTTGCTCTCCGAGTTCCTCGAAATCATTAAAAATATCCATTTCAAAATAAATGTGACAGTTTTTATTTAAACTAGGTTAGAATCGCCAACACTTTGAAAAGAGAATAACTCAATTCGTAGTTAATCGGCATCAGTCGGTTGTTATTCACAACCCGAACAATTTTATTTCGAACTTATACCTCCTAATAACTTAACTGTAGAATAATGCTATATATTCTGCGAATATAAATTATCCGATATTGGAAAGTCGAATCTAGTGCTTATTTGATAAATATATATTATTTACAACTTTATTCAGACTTGGAAAGACCGGGCCTGACAGATGAATATTTGACATTTTATCTGCCGGATAAAGTTGTTCTGTTGTTGATAAACTGACCTTTCCAAAATAACTGGTGGTTAAGCATTAACTGACGGATAAATTGCTATTGACAAACCGGGCCTGAGTGACTATGTTATCAAGCTCAGCAACCCCATTTGCAATATTTTTAATTCGAAAATTAAAGTACTGTGCCAATGGGCTGGCAATCTATCATTGTCACCTTCATAAATACTGTAGTACATTTAAGCAGAAGTTTTACATGACATGATCAGCTGCTTGTTCTTCTTATTGGTGGTCAAAAATATTGCCTTCTGGGATTTGGCATCCTTCCTAAGAGTATCTGAATCATTGGGAAAAGCGCCCAAAATATTTGAGGCATTGAGCACTGTCTTTTACTAAAAACGCCTGGAAGCAAAATTTTCAGGGCCCTCAGGTGTACCCACGTTTGCCAAATCATCATTACTCTTTTGGCTACTCATCTTATCTTGTTTTTAACAATTTTTTTCACTTTTTACAATTACTTTCACAGACTCTCCTGAGCCTTGTAGCCTGATGAAGGCCTGATTTAGGGACCAATTTTGTAAGATCTAATTAGTATTAAATGTTTACCAAAATAAAAAAAATTCATTATTCCAACTGTGAAAATAATGTTCCATAATGTTCAGTTAATGAATACATACCGGAATATAGCAGATTGTTCTTCACTAGATAAAGATGAATGTAGCGGAAGCAAAATATAACGCCCCGTTCTCCTACCAAATTGAGGGTGGATATTAAGTTGATCATACAAGGTAGTTATTTCTGTAATTCCAGGAAGGAATATGAGAATAGTTCCTAGTTTTGGATACCTGTGATCACCAGATACTATCCATTCTAATACTGATTCTATGAGATCATAATTAATCTTTTCAGGATCCATTAAAAATATATTTTTGCATGTCGTTAAGCTATAATCTAGAAACAAAATTAAAAGTAAACAAGGGTCCGGTAAGGTTAGCATTCCTCGGACTTTTGTAACAATTTTTTGAAGTGGAAACTTTATGCTCGTTGCGACTTTTTGGGTGGAAAAAGAACATCAGGCTTTCGATGATATGCCACACACAATATGGGCGTATGATAACATTTTTCAAAAGAAAAACATTTATTTGGAAAATTTTCTATCTACCATGGACGTAAGACAAAGTTTGTGTAGGGGAATCACTGATTTGTAAAAATTCCCATTTACCATGGGAGTACCATACAATTTTTAAAAGGGAATATTTATTTGCAAAAATTTCTTTCTGCCATGGAAGTGAGCAAAGTTTGTGTAGGGGAATCATTGAATTGTAAAAATTCTCATTTACCATTGACGTGCGATAAAACTATTCAGGGGAGTTAATTTATTCCCTCCCATCATACTCAGGTGTATGAGAAAATTCTTGAAGAGGGGTTCATTTTTTTATTATTAAATTATATCAAATTAAAAAAAGATTGTGGTTTAATTTTCCAAAATATCAACAAAAAGACAGCAAATATATTTTTGTTCAATCAATACTTACTTGGATATCTAGCTAAAATTTGCACAGGGTCTAAATTCTCGTCTCTTATATTGTCCCTAGGTTTATTATCAGCATAACTAATATCACTGGTAGCCATCATAATTTCTAAATAATCATCATCCCGCTTCAACTTTCGACAATAGTCCGAACCATCTTCCAAAACGTACCCCGTCGATTCGAAAATATCTTCTAAAAAGTACTGTTCTACTGGAAATGTTCGTCCGGGAATGTTGATAATTGGGATATCACCAAAGTACTCGGAGAATAGAGAAGCATTTAAGGTCGCACTCATTAATATTACTTTAAGGTCTGATCGAATTTGTAGAAGTTCTTTTAATATAAGAAGAAGGAAATCACTGCAAAATTAAATCTGTATTATTACAGGACTGGACTTCAAACACGGAGCTTTCAGGATTGGTGGCTCCTAGACTATCATGAAATTAAACATTTGTAAACATTTGTGTGAAAAACAATGAAAAACAATTTAAACATTCAATTGGACAACAAGTTTTAATGACCAAGATATCTGTATGATCTTTATTTCCCATATTTAATTTTAAGTTATAATACAGGGTGTCAATACTATACACACTTATGTTTATGCGTTTTTATTTATATCTCGAGTTCGATAAAAGCTATCAACATGCGGTTTGCGCCGTTTTGTTGAGAATTTAATCCAGTTCCATTATGATTCACAATAATTAGGTGTTTCCATTAAACATTTTTTAAAAAACAAATTTTAATTTTTTTCATTCGAAAGTACCTTCTACCTATGACAATTAAAACTAAATGCCATTGTTTTATAGAAGATGGAATTAATTCAACTACACTCTTTCTATTGACACTAATTTCGTTAAAATCGGTTAATTCAAACCAAAGTTATAGATATTTATCCACAAACACTTTCCCACTTTCCCCCACCCTTTATTTGGAAAAATAGAATAAAAAGTACTTGAACAAATTTGTGCGAAATTTAGGCCTTTTTTCAGTTTACTTATTTAACACTGGGTATAATTAGGTATTTTTCACAAAAAACTGGTTTTTAAATTTTTCTGGTGTCTTTACAGGTTACGCCCCCTAGCGGTTAACCTAGAAACTTGAAAGTAATTTCCAGCAATTTCTCTTGTCCACTTTTCCTGAGGAATTTTTTCTCCCAAAGTTATAACATGAATAGTTTCTGATATATAGCCGAGAGATCGGCTTATTGGACCACCCGGTACAGCGGACAGATCGAGACGTGAACGGTGGGAGAACTTCGAGATGCGCGAAGCCACAGTCAGTGTTAAACAGAGAAAGTATTCGGAAAACAGAAAGGCAAACATACGATGATGCAGACTAAGGGGTAAATGCAGAGATTTACTTATTGGAACTAATTTGTGATTTATTTTGTATTCTAAAATTTTTATTCATTTGTCTAAAATTTGCAATACTATTAAATTATTTGTACTAAATACGTATTAAAAATGTTAGATGAGTGAAATTTAATCTGAATAAATTTTCTTAATAGGTAAATCCTATAGGTATATTTCATTGTCACAGATAGCGATAAAAATTATTCTAAAGAACCCTAATATTGATGACATTTTAATGTTAATAGGTTATTAACACAACTTTCTCTCAAATAACCTAACAAATGTATGTTTCATCCATATATACAATCGGTCTTTTTTCATTTCCATAACTTTTAATGGCACGTAAATAAGACACCTTAATTGACGAATATGGTGATTTTCCATTAAAATTTTTCTGTTGGTTTTTGTTTTTCTCCAACGAAAGCCCATTGATTTTACTACTTTCCGAAGAGAATCTGTTCCTCCTCTATAACCTGTTTCTTTAAATTTTTTCAAATATTTGGCATTGTAGGCACAATTTTGTCAACTGTAAAATTATTTTCAATTATTCTACGTAGTACACCTTTATCTGCATCGTCTAAGTCGGTCATAGGATTCTTCCTCTTTTTAGTTTTTTTTGGAGATGTAAAGGATGCTTTGGAACCAGCATCTATTTCCTTTTTTTTAATTCACAATTCTTCGAATACTTGATTCAGACACACCCGTTGCAGCAATAACTCGTTCATACAACTTATCGAGAGACATTTTTAGCACTCCTGTAGATTTTTCTTCCTCCATATATTTAAATGCATTAGCGACCACTTCACGAGTTTGACTGTTCAAATTGTGTTTATTTAGTTTACTTTTAAACTCCATCACTCACTTAATTAAGTCAATCCGGCACTGTACAAATATGTTTATCGCTCGAAACAACAATAAAGAATGATTTCTGAGGTCTAACACGATCGAATTTCGTGGGCGGTGCTTCTGACCGTTCACGTCTCGATTAGTCCACTGTAGGTTTATATTCGTTTGTCTAGGTAAAACCTTAATGTCATAAATTTATTCTCATCAAATAAATGTTCTAAATGTAATTTTAAGTAAAACTACAATGAAACGTTGAAAGAAAATCACAACAATATTAAAAATTCAGTTATCTACATCAGCACCTTAAAGGCAACGTGAGTTAAGTGACATTTTTTAGAGAAATCAGTTCTTTTCACTTTTGGATCCGCGGTATAAAATTCTGTCTAGTGGAGAATTTTTTGGGCTCGTAGAAATCCAATGAAATCAATTAATTATGAGAAGAGTATGGAAATATTTCGTTTTTCAACCTATATAAATGTCTTCATAATCAAGATTTAAAGTTGAAAGGAGTTCAGTACAAAAGCAGCAGAGCTAGAGGGAATGTTGAAACATTTTTACATCAAACATAGGATCCAATTATTAGGATACAGTAAAATTAACATAGCCTATCAATGTTTATTCGGAATCTGAATAAAAATTATGTCTACCTTTCCTCACTTCTTTCGTGAACTTCGTCGACAATCACATGTGTTACATTTGGTAAAGTTGGTTCACTTTCTAATCGTCTCAATAATATTCCAGTTGTACAAAAGCTTAATCTTGTACTGGAGGACATTTTACTTTCCAACCTAATTTGATATCCAACAGTATTTCCTATTTTTTCAATTCTTTCATCTGCTACTCTTTCAGCCACACCTGAAAAAAATCCAAAACAATGCAACTTAAAAAATTCTACCAAAAATTGTGGAAAAATATCTATAGTAAAAAAAATTAAAAGATGGGATATATACTGAAAACAGGGGAATAATTGTGAAATTTAAAAATTATGACATACATAAACAGGAAAAATGAAGAATAGTTAAGAAAATATTTCAGGACTATTTGTTGGATAAATTGGTGAGGAGGCTGAGCCTCCTTTGAGGATCCACTGATTGGTACCTACATATTTTGGTATGAGTAGAAAATTGAGGAGGCTTCGTTATTTCAAATAGATGCCATTTTCACCATCAAGTTTCAAGTGACAAAGAGGAAGAATGAAGCCCCCAAGACTCAAGCCAAAGATTACAGAATAAAAATATAAGATATTTCACTTGTTTGAAATTAATGCGTAAAGCACCGATGCCGCTGGTGTCTTGGATTTGCTTGGAGGTTGAAGCTATGGTACATTACGTCGCTACGTCCTTACTTGCATTTAATTTGGCATATTATACGGGACGTCGCCCGTCGAGCGCTGTTATTTCAGAACGGTGTTAATAATTGGTTGTTCATGTTGTATAGAATTTTTAATTTATTAATTAATTATTGAAATGAGCAAAAAATCATATCAATATTTTTCTCTTCAATAGCAAAGCTTAAACACCAAATATTTTGTAATATGTTAATACAAAATTACGAAAAATAATTAAAATAATTTATTTTCATAATAAGGAAAAAGTTGAGTTTGTTCGCATTTTTTTTGGAAATCTGTGCTGATGTATACTGAAATTACGTGATTGGCCGATGTTTGGAGCGCGAGGGTGGGGAGATATTTTATACTCAACCTCATAGATAACATAACACTGCTCAAACCTTTCGATACCGTCTGTGAAACGGTGTGTTAGTTAAGGGCCAGGGGTGGGTTCGAGAACGTCACACTGGTTGAAATTTTGCACTTGATTGGTGGGGGTAAAGGGCGATCGTAGTGCGACGCTGCATTGAATGAGTTCTCGAACGGATTTACCTTCTTGTGGTTGTCAACGTGTTGTCAACTATAACCATACTTTTTTAAATATTATTTTTCAACTTTTAGGTTTTTCTATTTTAAATGTAGAGTAGATATGGATAAAAAACGTGTCGCATTGATTGCGCTTACATTGGGAAAACAGTTGCTTGAAGTGATAGGTACATTCTGACTCAGAAAGCGAGTCGGATAATGAAATGGAAATCTCTTTAATGTCCCAAATTGAGTCAAAGCTGCAGCCGCGGAAAAGAACACATCCAAGGTGTAAAGATTACTTTGAAGGAGTTATTCCCAGCTATAAGTACTTTTAAGGAGTTTCAGACGAATTTTAGAATATTTATAACTAGCCTAGGTCTAACAATAATGAAGCTGGCGCCAAGAGTTTTAAACAGAAAAATTAATTTATCTTCAAATTAAAAATTTAATAAACATTCATAGTCATTCACTAAATTCTAACCAAAAAAAATTCAAACCAAACTGACAGGTGCGATTTCTAACCGAGTAGGGACTGGTGTAATTTGAGCGACGCTTGAATGTCGCTCTAAGGAGTTCTCGGACTGTGGGGGAGTACACAACAAGAAGACGCTTAAGAGTTCTCGGACACAAAAATAAGTGAATTTCATACTAGTGCGATGTTCTCGAACTTAGCCCAGAGAATTTTGTATATTTCATTTAGTCTCCTGTCTTCAAAAAGTAACAATAATATTATAATAGTGGTTTTAAATAGATAAAAACTGTGAATTGATTCATTTTAAAAATTTAATTCAATTTTTCACTTACCTACCGAACATTTTTCGAAATAATTAACATATAAAAATAACCTTTGTGATGAAGAATTCTATTAATTTAAATATATATTTCTCAAATTACCCCTGCATAGCTTAAAATAAAATAAGCTTTCCGAACTTCTCTGGTAGGTTCCTACCGGTCTCGTTATTGACAACCTCGTTGACAACAAAAGCGAGTTGTAAACATGATTTATGAGAGCAGCGACCGTTTGGGACAGCGACTTGAATCAAACCGCCCTGGAGTGAAACATCTTATATTTTTATTCAGTAATCTTTGCCCAAGCTGGATAACCGACGCTATAGTGAACATTGGAAAACTTCGAATCTCAACAAAACTATAGCTATTAATTTTAGGATGCTGTACACTTGGGTGCATTCCTTGGGTACTACTTTATTATATGATAAAAGATAACAGCATGGCATGCAAACCCCAGTGATACAAAGGGTTTGTTATGTAAATAAAGTTTAATGTACGTATTTTTTATTCCATATGGTAATCATAGGAAAACTGTAAGTAATATGAGCCAAATACTGACGAGAATACTGATTATCACTCAGCAAAGTATGATTTATTTCCTGCTCCTATTACACAAATATAAGTACATTGTTTTGAAATATAGCTTACCAATTGCAGATATCCTTCTAGGTTGTGTACAAACAATTTCAATATGTTTATTGTCAATACTATAATTCTTAATCCATTCATCGAGTATAAACTGAGGCACCTGAGTACTTTTTCCACATCCAGTTTCCCCACTCACAACTACAACTTGGGACTGATTAATAGTATTTAAAATATCCTTCTTCAAAGTCCATGCAGGTAAATCTTTACGAATATTTAGCATTTTCTTATATTTCTCATCCCTAATTTTAGATGAAAATAAATCAACAATCTTTTTATCATCCCGTTGTAACTGTTCTAAACTTAGCTGCTTCTTATTTGATCTATTGGTCTTTCCTTTATCATAATGGCTTGGTTTGTGTATTTTTCTTTCAACAAACTTTTTTTCATCGCAAAGTTTTTGGTTCGGATGTATAAAGTTTATTTCTTTTTTCAAACATTGTTTAATTTCTTCTTCATTTTGTAAAAGTTCCGTAATTGTATATACACAAGGTATACCATCTTCAGCAAGCAGCTTAGCTTCTTCATATAATCTTTTACATATATGAAGATTTGCTAAAGGTGGAAGCACAGCATTTGTTTTTAGAAATATTAAAGGCGGTTCATAAGGATATTTTGTATTTTCTGGAAAACGTATTTCTAATTCAAATGAGAAATTTTCTAAATGAGAGTTCGTATTTATTTCAGCTTTTTGTTCTACTTCATGAGAAAATCTACATTTATCACCAAATTTACAACGTCCTCTAATAAGATTTCTACATTTTTCCCTCTTATCACTTTTAATAACTTTAATTGGCTTTATTTCTTTATTATGAAATATGTTTATTAAATATTCCAATTTTAATGTTAGAATCCAGACATTTTCCGTTTTCACACTAAAAGTTTGTTCATATATAGATTCTAAAGAACTTTTCTCATCAACTCTTTGTTCCAAAAGTTCTTTTTTCGATAAACCATGTTCAATTTCTTTTGGCGTTTCATCCCAATTAAAGTATTTATGATATAGTAAATAAATAGAATCTTCAATATCTCCTTTACAATAATTAAATGCTTCTAAGCAGTGATTTTTATGAAAACCATAACTAAAAACAAATAGATTATAGTAAAACTTCTACTCAGATTTGGCATTTTAAGTGCAGGGTAACTAAATTGTGCCAATAGTCACGTCAACAATGTTAAATTCAAAATGGAAAGCTAACAAAAATTGATGGTTCAGTATTGAAGATGCTAGTGACCGAAGGTGTGACTCTGTTTTAAACAATAGGGTATCAGAGTTGGTGAGAATATGAAAATGGTGAGTTTAACAACAAAATACAAAACTTGAAAGATATGTGCAAGATAAGTACCAAATCTGTTGTCTATAGAATTTTTTTTCATTTTGAAGCAATAGGCTTATTTTATATATTTTTTATTTCAAGATAGTATGGAAGTAATATAATTTTAAATACAAATATACCAAATAAGTTTGTAAAATAGTGCAAATCCATTAATCAATTGAGTTGATGCAGTATGTAGGTACCTAATAAAATTTATTTATACCTATCAACTGCCGAAATTTATATATTTGTTAAATATTCCCTCCAGTCTTCGCTGCTATGGGGTATAATCTAGGGTAAGTATAATAGTTTCTAGTTCATATAAAAACTAGTAATCTTCAAATCTTACCTTTCTAATCTCATAAGACCAAACTGTTTCAACCTCTCAGCTTCTTCTTCTGGTTCGTCTTTACTTTGTGAAAAATCAACACCACCTTTCACAACCAAAGAACCTTGACCTACCCAGTATTTTTTAAGTAAATTTGATTTAGATTCTTCATAATCTGAAGCATTATTCAATTTGAAGTCCTACAATTATTGGAAAAGTGATGAGTTTATCATTTAGGAAAATATATTTACTTAAGTATGTAAAATGTTGTATTAATGGGTCATAACTAGTGAAGTCTAGACAGTAGGCCTGTATATCTTATAAATTTGGAATCAGCTTTATTGAAACCTATATGAAATCACCATGAGCATACAGCAATGTCACCATTTTTTAATTATGATTCATGATGTTAAAACATAAAGAATATAAAATGTAGGTATTACTTACTGGACCATAAATATACTTCAATGTGTCTAATATTTTTTCTTGAATTACTTCTGAGATTGTTAGAAATTGCAATTCTTCTTTAACAATCTTCTTTGGTAGAGCTGGAGTTCTCCTAAAAGAAATAGTTAGATGTTGGAAACTTATGAAATATTTTTTCTTACGAAATCTTAACGTCTGGAATTTCTCTGAGGAAGAAATCTGATTTCTCGATAGAATCTTCACCGTTCATTTTAGAGGTACCTAATAACGAAAAAGCCTAAATTTACAAAATATTTGCTACAAAAAGTAAGGTTAAGGACGTGCAAATTTGGTTGACATTTCAGTGGATTTCGAATATTGTTATTGTTCTATGGATTTCGATTTCTTTTAATATTTTTGACACTGGTCTCGATTCTAAAAATATTCAGTCAGCTAATATTTTTCAATAACTGTAATGCAAGTTGTCTATAACATGAAAGATATAATTATGATTATTTTTTTCACTTGTCAAAATCTGACATTTTGGTGGTTTTAACCAATAGCAATACATTATTCTAGCCAATCATTCGGTATTATACTGATAATTCTGCTTCCTCATCGATAAAACCTTGTTTACATCGAAACGTCAAAATTTTACTTTGAATTTGTCATTATTGACAACTAAAAGAGCTTCGAAGTTTATTGAAAAATGAACACAAACCGATTGAGTGAGTGCCATCACCCAAGAGAATATTAAACATTCAGGTAATACAAAATTTTAAATTTATGAAAAAAATAATCTTCCCAAATACAACTCGCTCTTCAAATTTAATCACATAATTTTTTATTTTCATCACTCAAACTTGTTTATTTGAGGCAAAAACATTCAAACAAACCGAATTTAGATAAAATTTTCATATTCTTGCCAAATAAACAAGTTTTCGTGAAAAAGAAAAAATTATCGATAAAATTTGAAGCACTCGTGGTATTACCTTTGATAATAATATATCTGAACAAATGTGCCGCGATTTTGATCTTGATTAGAGTATGGAAGGTAAAACTTAGCTAACGAAAATTAGCTGCTGTGAAAGAAGAAGGACCTTCGTACATTACCACATAACAAGGTTCCACCCGAGTTTCAGGACTTTCTGGACACCTGAGGTGGCACAAATGAAAATCGCAGAGCACACAACAGACAACTGACGAAAACTACAACGAAGCGCACCTGAAGAAGTGTGAAAACACTTAAAGAATTGTATCTAAAAGTCTTATATCTATGTAAGAATACTCCAGAATTTTCAATAAAATTTTATTTTAATAATAAGTTTTATGATCTAAATACCAAGTTCGTACGGAATGGCAAACAACCGTTCAATATGAAAACTAGGTAAAAAGTGCCCTGAAACTAAAAATGCATTCCTTAATCTAAAAGTCGTCATATGTTTTTTCTCACGAAATAACTAAAGTTATGTTTATATTATCGGACGTGTTGACACATATCTTTAGTGGTTGCGTTGTAGAATCCAGAGTTTGTCCTTGCCAAGTATGAAACATCATAGATCATCTCTTATCGATGGTTTTTGTTGATAAAAGGTGCCATGGGTAACACATGGGCTGGCTGTACGCTGACATCTACAAAATATCTGACGACGAGCCGCTACCAAGAAGAAAAGGGGAAATGTTCCAGGTATTGAAGGCGCTGGCGGAGGATTACAGTACCTACAGATCCTGCATGTTTCACTGTCCATCAGTGTCCAGAGATAATTCCTGTTATTAATTTGGGATTAGATTTCTGTTACAAGTTACAAGATTTCGTATCACCCTTTTCTCCTGATGTCTTGGGCCTGGAGTATTTTTTCATTTTAGGCTGCACTCAATTCCGTTTCCCATTTTGAGACTTCTTCCACGGTGCTGATTTTTGGGATACAGCAAAATGGCTCAGGTCCGATGAAAGGAATATACAAGCCAGTTGCTTGAGGGATTGTCTGCAGTTCCAGATTATTTCATGCGTTAATTTAGAGGCCGTATCAATAGAGAGTACGGGCCTCCTAGAGTATAAATAATACCCTTCTTGGTGTGTGTCATCGATTGTTAATGTCCTTCTAGCACATTACGTTGGAAGAAATGGAGAAAAAGGCAGGTCTTTGATTAATCCTGATCAAAATATCACAATTGAACCGTTTAAATGTATTACAAACATTCAAAATAGAATGCAGACGTATCTTTCGTATTGGCAATGTGTCTTACGTCTTTTTTTACTGTCCCACTGACAGTTCAGGTCAGGTCTGTACTTTGTTGTTCACGGTCAATTATTATTTATGATTTAGTGAATATTTATCTTATTGTTATATTTATTTAAATAATACAAAAATATGCCTAGTTACACGGAAAAATATCAGCATTTTAAAAATTCCCAAGTATTCTCAGTTAGAAAAAGAAGCTGGTAATTATTAATTTCATAGACTTTTCGATTTTGGCTGGATACGACCCTGATGATACTATTTATTAAATTTAAGGTTAGCTATACTTATGTCAAAATAACATGTGAAATAAACGACATACCCAAAAACCGGATAAACGATATACGTCACAAACGATGACCGACACCAAGGAGGGTATTATATGAACTATACGTCACAGCAGTAAGAGCGGAATGGTTGCGTTCATCACAACGTAGCGCTACCGAAGCGATCATCAATTGCCTGCTGAACGCGTGTTTTGTTTACTGATCAGATTAAGCGATGTGGTATCAGTCGCCATTTTTTCAATCAGAATCAAAACACACGCTACCGATTGATGATGCATTAACTGTCATTTATGACATATGTTGGAAACATATTATAAATATCTTTGTTTGGAGATATTTTAGTTTGTATTTTAGTGAAAATTAGTGAACAGCTGGAGGTGACTTATTTTTCATTAATAAATTGTATAGTTTGTCAGGAAAGTCAACTCTTCATAGTATGCTTCAAAGTGGGGAGTTTAGTTTATTGTAATTAAATCCCATTTTTTAATGGTTAGAAGTAATACCTATTTCATAATTGTCTTATATATCGAATAAAATTGAGTTGTTGTTGTTGTATTCATTGACATTTGACATATTATGTCGATGGTTTTATTAGCACGTTCAGCAGAATCACGAATTGATGGATCACTCTAAAAATCGCTACCTGATCAACTTTGTTGGGATGAACGCTTAATGATTTTAATGTTATATGGTATCAGGGATGCATTTAGGCAAAACGTATTATATATTAACCATTGCTCTAAAATCTGCCGTGTTGATTGGTCCGCGACTAAACGCGGTACGTTTTGTCTAGATAGGGTGGAAAGCAGGTACGGATTGCCCTCGTATTAGAAGCTGATGTAACTATTCGATGTATCTGAATCTGAGCTGATTAGCGCAGTTGTTAGGGTATTGTGCTTACATCACAGAGGTCGTAGGTTCGAAACCGGCTTAGGTGCTTGGTTTTTTTTTGTTTTTGTTTTAGTTTTTTATTTTCTGATATTTCTATACATAGTTACACTTTGATCAACCGGGTTTGGGCCTGGGTTTTCTTGATTTTTTTCTTCAGTTTTTTATTTCTTATTGAAACCCGTAGAATCCTAGAATCAATCGCTCTCTCTTTTTTGCCGAATGCGTTCTTGCTCTGTTACATCAGCTTCTAATACGAGGGCAATCCGTACCTGCTTTCGACCCTATCTAGACAAAACGTACCGCGTTTAGTCGCGGACCAATCAGCACGGCAGATTTTAGAGCAATATGGTTAATATGTGGTACGTTTTGCCTAAATGCATCAGGCATATGATATTTCCGAGAGAACTAATATTGTTGAATAAGAAACCGATTAACCAATAATACATTCGATGACTACACTGTTATGCATGTCAGTGGTAGTTTCTGATTATGGGGGTTTCTGATTTTGGAGTTCGCTCCTTAAAAAATACACTAACTCAGTAGGGATCGACTGCATTCCAACTAAAATCATAGAATGTGAAATTGCATATAGATTAGATTAGAATTAGAGTGGGGCTCTTTATCCTATCCCACTGCAGCGACCTTTGCAGTTCTATTGTGGTCCTTCCTATATTTGGAGCCCGATATATTCAGCTTAATTTTTTTCATTAGACTCATTAGCCTGGATACCACCTCCCTTGCGTAGCTCTCTGTCCTCGGTTTTTCTTCTCCGAGTAAGTGAAACCACACCCTTGCTAGGCCTTCGCACTCACAGAATATGTGCTCCGCGGCTTCGTTTTCTTCCTGGCAGAGCCTGCATAGGCTGTCATCTGCTAGGCCATATTTCCTATATTTCCTCAGCCTACAATGTCCGGTCAGCATTCCTACCATCATCCTCGGCTTTTATAAGGAATAATTTAGCGTGCCTTTGTCCTGGGGCTTCATACCACCAGCGCAACGCCTGGTTGTTTATCCATTTGTGGATGATCTCTTTACTTAGGCATTAAGCAATTCCACAGGAAGGTTCTGGCCTTATCATGACCTCTATTACTCCTTGCGTGGCTAATTCATCGGCATTTTCATTGCCTTTTATTCCTTGGTGACCTGGTACTCAGGCTAGGGTCACTCTACCATGACTACCTAGTCTGTTGAGGGCCTTGCGACACTCCCACGCCAGATTTGATATTATCCGATATGAGCGTATCGCCTTTAGTGCTGCTTGGCTGTCGGAGTAGATTCTTTGGCTAACCACCTCCCGTCTCATCAACTCGTCTGCACAGCATTGCACCGCCATTACCTCTGCCAGACAGTAGCATGTTTCCCTAGGCTTAGAGAGATCGTGATTTTCTCTTGTACCCCATATATTCCGGCTCCTACTCCGGAGTCTGTTTTAGAGCCATAAGTGTACCAATAATTCGCTGTAATAAGAGGCCCTGCTTCCTAGTCCTTTCATAAATATTATATAACAACTTCGGCTCGTTTCGTATCCCGGTTATTATAAAGCTTCTGTATTAATAAAAATCATTACAAGATCGTTGCATAATATAATTCTTAAATATTTCCATAACTACTCTACCAACTTTGTGATAAGTTCAGTGTTTCTAGGCATTCTACAAACCTTTATAAACTTCAGTCAACTACTATGCTGGAACAAGATTTTACAATCATCTTCCGTATTCTATCAAAAGCAGAGTCAATTTTAATAATCTAAAAAAATATCTCATTGACTACTGTTTGTATGTCACAAATGTTTTTCCACTTGATTATTATTTGTCAGCTATATATATTATGTTCTATGACTTGTAAAATATGATCTGAGGGAATGGATACATTTATTAGGTATTATTATTATTATAAGAATCCAGTTCAGATATATTTACCAAACTTGAAAATTACCTTTTAAAAACTAATTTCAATTGAAAAATTGAATAAATTGAAATAATGGAATGGTACTTAATAATACAACTATGTAGTATCATTGACTAAAGTATTGACAGTGATAGGTTTGTTTTGAAGCCCCAAATTTTAACAATGGTTCATTATTGCATATGAAATTTAAGTTTGCAGTAACGAGTGGGTTTTATTGAAACAAAAATAAACAGTACAGCATGCATTTCATTAAAGATGTCGAAATTGAGCTTGTCAACTTCCTTTAATCATTAAAGGAAGTAATGGCAAAGACAGTTACTTAATAGTAGATTTAGAAGTAGTTTCATTTTGATCACATAAAAACATAACATAATGTTTTCCTTTTGAGTTCAATTGAGATTTATGATGTGTTAAACTGGCAATTGAGTTGAAATTTGTTTTCATCTGTGAATTGTATAAACAATATCAACAATAAACCTTGGAATAAATAGAATTAAATAAGCCATACACCTACACATCTTTCAGAGTCAATTGAAGATTTCAAATTTTCCAAATAAAAAATGACATAATGAAAACAGCTACATTTTTTATCCGATAACAGTTTTAATTGAAAAGTATGGCTTTAAGTCCGCTGTTGAAAATGAGTTTTACCATTGTCCACTGGAAACAATATTTTATGAATTCTTCAATGGACGTAGATTTGGGAACTTTATAAGGTATTCTTTTCGTAAATTTTTTGGGAAATCGAACCACAATCTTCTTCATATTTTTTATTCATGAACATTGCAATAGGAATGGCACCAAAAAAAAATTGTACCGTGGTACCTATAATTCTTCGGGCACATAAAGTGCATACAATGGACTTGTTTTCTACGAAGGTTCAACGCTATTGGCCGAATTTTCTTCTTTCCTAACTATCCAATCCCTTTGCTGAAAAATGGGACATTTTTTCTGTGTTCGTTTTATCTAGCAGGTGCTAGTTCCAGATTAGTTCAGTATCCAGAATTATTCCTAAATACTTAACTTCCTGGCTTGAGCACGGAAGCATGTTGAGATATCTCAGTTTCTTGTTCATTTATTGTTTATCTGATAACAAAAGAAATTGATTCATGCGTTACAATAACAAATCACAGAAAGAATGGGGAAGAACACTGAGAAATGAAAAAAATATTACCAAATATATTTAAATCAATTAATAATAATGGTATAATAGTATAAGGTAAACAGATTTCCTATTTTCCCTATTAATTTAAAACCGAAAAATATTCGAAACAAACGGGAGGTGCTGTGACGTACTAACCCCAAACATTAGACCGATTAGGATTATTTGGAAACTGGACGAAACAAGCGCAGAACTTCTCTGTCGAGGGTTTGTATTCGGTGCGCTTATAAGATTGGTCGGCTTGATGTCGATAGGCGTTGTGAGGCTCAGTGAGGCTAGTATGTCATACTGCATTACACCAATGAGTGCAGCCTTTACAAATAGCGCGGAAAATTTAATGTTTGAAATGAAAATTATTCAATGTGATGTCATTCATATTATAAAACAAATAAAAATATATAATTAAAACAGAACATATAGAGTCAGATGCTGTAAATGCAATACGCATATATACAGATGGCTAAAAAATGAAAGAAGGTTCAGGATGTGGAGCTCACTCCAGAGTATAACTAAGTTTAAGGATTGAGTGGGGAAACAATAGGGCATGTCCACGACAGTTGACAGTTGACAATACTTTGGTGGTACAACAATAAACAATAGACACGATGAAAAATTATCAAACAGCAAACAACTATTAACCTATATTATATATACACATAGATTCAAAAGTTTTGCATCACCTTCTTCGGATGCGAAGGAATTTTTTTGCGCTAACAATTTTTTGTTGGCTTGTTTATCAATGTTTACCATTTCAATATAATCCATATTTTTTGCAATATACAGATGTTTACAGTTTTTTTTGTAAGATAACATTTTTAGTGCGATCATTTTAACATTCAAGGCATTTGATTTTTACGATTTTAAGTGCAAACATGAATCGTCAAGTCATAAGTGAGATTGACCGTGCAAGAATAGTGGCTTTAGTTGAAGAAGGTCATTCTCAAAGGTTCGTGGCAAACAGAGTTGGCGTTTGGCAAAGTGATGTGTCTCGTGTATTGGAACCGGTATCTCCAGACCAATTCTCTTCGTGATAGACCTAGAAGCGATAGAAGGCGTGTTACTAATCAGCGGCAGAACCGCTATATCCACTCAACTATCCGAAGAAACCCGACCATGGCAATACCAGCACTCCAAAGAGATATGAGACATGCGTTGGGAGTTCAAGTATCGATCTCGACATTACGTAGACGAATACTTGCGACAGGTTTGAGGTGTCGCCGACCAATAAGAGTGCCCAAACTACAACCTGAGCACAGAGTTCGCCGACTACAGTGAGCTCAAGAGCACGCGGCCTTGCCTGAAGAATTTTCGAATTCGGTGTTTTTTTCCGACAAGACAAGGATTTGTTTGGTACAAGATAGCCATCGAATACGTGTATGGCGGGATCCAACGAGAGTTGCTCAGCTTGCCCATGCTCGCCCCATGCCGCCCTTCAGAGGAGGAAGTGCTATGTTTTGGGCTGATATCATGTTAAATGATCGCACAGAATTAATTCATGTGGAGGGAACGATGACTGGTGATAGGTATCTCAGAGAGATTCTACATCCTCACGTGAGGCTATGGCGCGCAGCTGTTGATAATTCTTTCGTTTTTATGGACGATAACGCCCGACCTCATCGGACCAGAGCTGTAAATGAGTATCTTGAAACTGAAGGGATCAATCGTTTGAACTGGCCTGCCCTATTTCCTGACATGAATCCCATAGAACATGCTTGGGACATGCTTGCCAGGACAGTGGCAGCAGGCAGATATCCACCCAGGAGTGTACAAGAGCTTGTTCATGCGGCCCAAGAAGAATGGCGAAATATTCCTCAACAGAATATCAATAATTTGGTAAACAGCATGGGCAAGCGACTTCAAGCTTGCATAAATTCTAGAGGTGGAAATACTCTTTATTAAAAGTTCTCAAGCAGGTTCTCACTTAACCTTTTCTTTAAAAAGAATCAATTTGTATTTAATTTATTTAATTACTAAGAATACTTTTTATGTTTAAAGCAAGTTTATTATTGGATAATAAATTTTTTTATCAAATATACCCGTTTTTTTTATTGAAAATAATTATTTGATTAATCTCTGATCCATTTATAATGAACACATTTTTTTTCGGAGATTTAGGGTGATGCAAAACTTTTGAATCTATGTGTATTATTAAATATGCAAGCTCAACAATTAAAATAACTTTGAAAGTACACTGAAGCAAAACCAACTAAACTCAAACACGATCTATCATTATAAATCAGCATAACCTCACTATTAAGTACCACGTGTTCTGAACGCTTTGTTTATTGTTTTACCACCAGGCTAGTTTGTGACGTCACGTGGACATGCCCTATACCAGCGTGGTTTAAACAGTACTGACTGGTACCTCAATTGCCACAAAAGAACTAACCAGAAAAAGAATTTCTGGCAAAAACACAACAATCGGCACTGGCACAAGCCCTATTAGCCTTGAACAGACAACGTGTTATATCGGGGCTGGTACTAGAGCGCCACCAAGATTTAGCTTAGGCCTCGGCAGATAACAATATTATCCTGAGGTGGATTAAAGGGCACGACAGGAGTAAAGGAAATCGCATTGCCGATTCTTTAGCCAGGGAAACGGCTGGACTAAAAATTCTAGGACTAAGTGACACCTACGGCCATTTATTAAAAATGACAACCGAGAAATGTCAATTCAGATGTTTCCTAAACTGTTTAGGCAGACACATGGCAGACCTATATATAAAGCTGTCCTAATATAAGGTATCTAATAGGACTAGAGGAGTTACTAGTTTCTGAGACTTTGCTTAGAAAGTAAGTGAATTAAGAGGGTAGGTGCCTACAATAGATTTTTCAGGTCTCAGTGAATGTCACCCCAAAATACAGACATACATACATACAAGGTATATCTGATCGATCTCTTTCAGGTATTAGGTACTTGGAGCGTGGTAAAATGGAAATTGCAGTAGGTAGCAGCGACAGACCAGCGATATTAGCTGTTGGAACTTTAGTTCTTCACGTCAGGTTATGTTTGAGCGACCGGGGGTCGCGACTCAAAAGATCTGACCGTTACGTTACGTTATGTTACGTGGCTTCGTTATGTGCCTTGCTTGCGTGTGCTCTCTCCTGACTCTCTCTCTCTTTCTCTCTCTCTCTCTCTCTCTCTCTCTCTCTCTCTCTCTGGTATTCAGCTGGTATTCGCAATAAAATCATTAGGATCGTATTCAGCCAAATTCGAAAAGGCTATGAAATTAATAATTACCAGCTTATTTGTCTAACTGAAAATACTTGAGAACTTTCGAAATACTGATGTTTTTCCATGTATCCATGCATATTTTTGTATTATTCAAATAAATAAACCAATAAGATTGATATTCACTTTTCATAAATAATAATTGACCGTAAACAACAAAGTACAGACCGATTGATAGGTTGCGCTGCTAGCGCGTAATCTAAACGGCAACCAATCAAATTTTCGAAAGTCAAAGATTAGGGTTAACTTTTGTAATACATTTAAACGGTTATTATTGTGATATTTTGATTGGGATTAATCACAGACCTGCCTTTTTTTCCATTTCTTCCTACGTAATGTGTTAGAAAGACATTAACAATCGATGACGCACACCAAGAAGGGTATTATTTCAACTATAGATATATTTATATCAATGTAATTTAGGATGTTATTGTAGGTACCTATATTTCTTATGTGAAAAAGTGCTTTAATATTTTGAACACTGTATTTGTGTGCTGAGATTGCTTCAAAGTCGACGCGACGAAATGTACAATTAATATAAATATTTTCAATTAATTGAACCCAGCGATTAAGCAGGTAGTTTTTGTTGTATTTTGGATACTCTTTCTGGCTCTTACACTGTAATAACTCACTTAGCGGACTCAAAATGGAGTCGCAGTAAACTGAATCCACCAGACAGTATGGGATAAATGAAAAATATTCAGTTCAAGCTTTGCTCCAGTTCAAAAAATTTGTGTTTGAATATTTCGAAGCCCGGCTGAATGATTATATAAGAAAATTGAATAATGTATTCATCTCAATCCACTAGCGACTATCTACTCGTATATTGTAATCTTTTTTCACGAGCAAAAGCTGTAGTAGTCGTCGATATTATTTAAACCTAAACATTTGATTGACACCTCATCGTACTTTATTTAATCTAATTTTCAAGTGCTTACCCCACCTCACCGAGCGTTTAAGCAAGGACAGAGATATTGTAGAAAATGGAGTGACAAGTTCTTTACACCATAAAAGATTCTCACTTCACCAGTCAAAACGAATTGAACTCCTTCTAATATAAAAGTAAAAACTAATCGAGTGTCTATTAAATCATTTTGATCGCTATAGATCAATTAAATATATGGCAAAGTAATGAATCAATTGCTTGTGTGGGCTACAGACTAGACGCGAGCGCGCAATTTTTTTTGTAAATTTTCTATTCGATTCTTGTGATAATGGTCGTTATCCATTTAAATTGTCCATTATTGTACCACTCCTGTGAAAAATTTATTGTGAGTTCACTACAAATTAGAACATAACAGTGGTTTCATAATTTTTTGTCAAAGCAGTTCCTTTAATTTTGTGTTGTGGGTTTATATTTTGTTTATTCTATGTAAGTACAACATAATTTTTTTTCTTTTATAAACAACCGGGAAGGTGTATTGAATGATTAACTATGTGTGATTTATTTAAGCCAATAATCTCTACTATCGATTATTGAATGATACGACTAGTCTCAATTACAATATAAGGTAAATATTGTTATAAATTACAAGTACTTTTTGAGAGAAAATATTCAAGTGCAGACGTTTTGGGTAAATATTGATGAACTGGAATAAAAAATTAATTGAACCAATTTTAAATGGTTTTATGATTAAAAAAGGCACCAGAGGGAAATAATTCCACTTTCAAGTGCATTTGGGTGATAATAACCAAAAACTAATTATATTTTATATTCATGTTAAAAGTTAGTTTCAAGTTTGCAACGCCCCAATTACCTCGGCAAATCTAATGATTTCTTTTCCGCCGGTTGGAGCCGGTTTTCTGCTCCACGATATCAAGAAACCTCTCAATGCATAAACTGTGTTTGACGTTTCTACTCATCTTCTGATAGTAGACCTTGTTCTGGGACTTCTTCATCATATCCTATTTATTGTGTATCGCTTCGCTTCCATAATGTTTTCCATATTTTCTTATAGTTTACTGTGAGGTCTATTCTGTAACCAATCCTTTAAAATTTAGAGGTATCATGAAATTAAGTTTCCAGGGGTCTCCTCAAAATTTTGAGTGAAAATGCTATTCTGCAAGCATACATCCATTCATTCAATCGATTGGGTTGCTCTTAACACTAACAGCCCAGGCGTTCGAACTGTAAGTACAGGTACATTTAAGAGGACTGTTAAAAGTTATTCATTCTAAAGGGCTCCTTTAAAATTTCAAGGCGAGTATCTGACAACAGTGCTTAAGGAGCTATTGGACATTCAATAGCTAAGTTGAAGACAAAATTTAATGAAAAAGAATATTTGTAACCAACTTGCATGAACTGTAAATTAAGGGCTGCTAGATAAATCACTCGTTAAGTGATTGTTAGACTAAACAAGCGATTGATTCAGCAGCCCTTAGTTTGGTTTAATTTATATGTGGGTCATGCTATACAAGGTATTTCAGAGTTTGTGAACTGAAACACAGGATAACATTCCAAGACACTCTCTATATAGTCCAGTAACTGAAGACCTGAAAATAGGCAAACCTATCAATATATTTGTCCAATGATTTTTTTTGGCTTGATTTGTAGGTCTTGACAGGTACCTCAAAGGGAGAAAAAGTTCTCCAAGATTGCGCCTTGGCTAAGGGTCCAAAATGGCCCCTAAGCCCCCCAAAAACGGCTTCCCGCCATTATCTCCCGAAATATGCAATTTGGATAATTTTTGTCCGGTAAAAAGTGAAGGTCGTTGAATTATCTACAAAAATGGTCCACATCATTTTTTTTCCAAAATGCAATAGTTTTCGAGATAATCGCATCCAAACGTCCCCTCGCTTACGCAGCTGCACTACCTCTATAA
>CAJUYH010004146.1:0-28533 GCA_910591685.1 Galerucella tenella | reverse complement strand
AATCGTAATTCAACAATTTTAAAAGAAGTTTTTTCAAAAAATTTTAATAGGTTAGATTTTCTTGAGGATTTACAAATTAGTGAAGAATTACAAGACAATAGTTTTTGTTTGAATAAACAAGTACAATTAAATAGATCTTATATTCCATTACATAGACGTTTAAAAGATTAATAGTTTATTTTAAATATTTCTGGACTCTTGTTATAGTTGTTTTTGAATTAGATTTAGGAATGGGTTCTCATTAAACCCTTAATCTTTTTCTAGCTAGGAGTTGATCTGAGTAATGGGTCCTCATTAGACTCTAAATCAGATCTTTCTCTTTGAAAATAACTCACATTGGTTTTTGGGATATTTTTTTTAAAGTATAATTGACCATTAGATTTAAATATATCGCTGGCCCCGGGCAATATAGCGGTAAACACCGGTTACGCCCTTTTTAATGTTATTCGATTTTTGGCTTCTCTGAGTATCAGTCTATCACTCTTATTTTTTTCAGTTTTTTTAAATAATATTTCTGTAGAATAAATGACAATAACAGCTTTATTGCATGGAAAATTTTCTTACGACTAAGTTATGTACTATTGCATTACTCTAAATAACATTACACAAAACACCGGTGAACATCTTTACACAAAATTTCTAAACAAAGAGTAACAGTAATAAATTTAACCGCTTTTTTGGAAATAAACGTATTATATCAATAAACTGTAAACATTTAATACGAAGTAATCACAAGAAATTTTATTCTGTACAAGCTATTACGCCTTTCTTCCCGGAAATTTAATGTAACCCCGGCGCCGTACTGTCGTGTTACGCTGAACTCCATCCCTTTCACTCCTACGCATAAATGATTACCGCATGCTTTCTAGCATCATTTTCTAGGTGAACAATTGATACAAATAATAACTCAATTCGGCGGGCGGTGTCAGTGCAGCGTGTGACGTCGTCTTGCGCTAATAATGTCCTTTTAGTGCGATTTAGTGGTTTTGAATATATTACGAGTATACTAATCTTAATCCTTAGATCTTATAAATTGTGTTTTTTTAAAATGGCAAGACGATTACCAGCAAAATCTCGAGCAAGAAGAATGCTATCCATGGTTGACGGTAAGTGATTAATCAGTAAGATGATTAGGTATGATAATATTGATTATTATTATTCTTGTAATACCTACCTACCTACCTACATCCACTTATTGTCGTGTTTCTATTATAGTGCGCGCGGAACTAGTTGGCCGCGCCTGAGGTACGTGAGCGGTGAGACAGGGAAGGGCGCCATTGACAAAATTGTCAGACTGAGTTAGCCGTCTACTTATGTAGTTTTTCGACAAGTTCGATATTTTAATAGGTAAGTAAGTACCCTTTTGTTTTGTTTTAGATGCCATAAATCTTCCCTGTAATGGTGATTATGAAAACACAGAAGAAGTCACCATTTCGAAGAGTGTGGAAGACGTAAACGTCACTGGAACTCATAGCCCAACTTTACAATGTCTTTCTCCCAATTTCGATTTACAATCACATTTATTGCAATCCTCTTCTACTATTTCCTACGAGTCTGCTATATTCGATAATGTCGACTTTGTAGCTTCTCCAACTTTAGTATTTGGCACACCTCGTCACCGGAAGAGCAGATTTAAAGAGAATCTTGTCACTGGGTCTATAGAATATTATAATGTGTGTGAATCGACAGACTTTACAACACTAAGTGACACAACGATGCAACAAGCAACATCGGTACTACAAGTAGCAGAAACGTGCGTCCAAACTACACCCCAAGAAGAAAATATACAATACACAACACTGGAAACCGTACGCCAAGATTTCACAATAAACCAAAATATTTTATACACAACGCCGGTGGATAATGATAATTCAAATATTTTGACTTTACAATGTGAAAAAACTGCTATCGAATCTAATGGTTGCAATAATACTATAAACTTGGGTGCAGATTATTTCTTAGTTGAAAACCAATCTACAACGATAGAAAATGTTGACATCGAACCTAATGATTGCAACAATTCTATAATTTTACATCCAGATCTCTTAGTTGAAAACCAATCTACAACGACAGAAAATGTTCCATCCGAATCTTATGTACCATCAACTACCAAAGAATTAACTAGAAAAAGAATGCGACAAGAAGAAAATTGGGAAAAAGTTAAGAATAAAAAACAAAAAAATTCAGGCGAAGCTTATACTGGTAGCAATTCAAAAAAAAAGTTTGATTCCAAAACGATGAAGAACGCCTGTAAATGTAATAAAAAATGCGGTGAAAAGATTTCTCAAGTCTCTCGGCAGGCTATATTCGACGAATTTTGGAAACTTAGTGATCACGAGGATCAGTGGCATTATATCTTACGACATGTGAATACTAAAAATATTTAAAAAATGCAACTAGTTAGAACAAAAAACAGGACACAAACTATTAGCTATTTTTTCAAGATAAATCGATCAGAATCAGTTGACGTTTGCAAAATTTTTTTTTTGAATACACTTAGCATTAGCGAAAAAACAGTATACACAGCAATAGAGAAAGGAAAATCTGAAGAAGTCAAAGATAACAGGGGTCAGCATGAAAATAGACCACGGAAAATGAGTGTTTCAACCGAGCAAAGTGTTATTGCACATATAAAACAATTTCCAGTTAAAGAATCCCATTATGTCCGAAGAGATACTAAGAAGTTGTACTTAGAAGAAACACTGAACATTTCCAAAATGAACAGGATGTATTCTGATGAATGGTTTAAGGGTGAAAATTATCCAAATGATGTAAAGATGGCCACAAAACGACAATATGAAACTGTGTTTAATACAAAATTCAATTATTCTTTTCACAAACCTAAAAAAGATATGTGCGGCCAATGTACATTGTATCGTCAAGCTGATGGTGAAAGAAAAGACCAACTCCAAGAAGCTTACACAAAGCACATCAGAAACAAGGAATGTGTTCGTGAACTCAAAACTAAAGATAAAATAGAAGTCGATTCTACGACTACTGTCGTCGCTATTTATGATCTGGAAAAAGTCCTGACGATTCCTCAATCAGAGGTAGGAATCTTTCATTACAAGCGAAAATATCCTATATATAACTTTACGATTTACAACTCACTAAGCGGAAGAGGTTACTGCTATCTTTGGCACTATCAAGTGGCCAAAAGGGGTGCTAATGAAATCGGCAGTTGCGTCCTAAATTTCATTGAAACTGAGAGCCAACGTGGTATCAAGAATTTTATATTTTATTCTGATGGTTGTGCTGGGCAGAATAAAAATAGGATTATCTTTGCTCTTTATTTATATTTGTCCAAAAAGTATGGAGTTAACATAATACATAGGTACTTTGAAACTGGCCATAGCCAGTCTGAAGGAGATTCGATGCATTCTCTTATCGAACGCGCAAAAAAGAACCACACGATTTATACTCCTGATCAAATGTATGGCATAATCATGAATGCCAAGATCAATGGTGAAAAATTTCATCTTAAGGAAATGGAACAACATAATTTCTTCGATTTAAAGGAGTTAATGGACAAAAGACACTGGTTGCGGGCAGACCAAACTAATGAAAAAGTTATGTGGACAAAGATTCACGAAATCAAGATTACTCAAGCACATCCAGATGTTATTTATTTAAAGTATAACTTTAACGATGAGTATATTTCTTTAAATACTGCATCAAACACCAGATCTTCAAGAGGAAGACCCAAAAGGACGCCAGTGACTGATGTTTCAGGAGATGAACTGAGAAATCTGTACAGAGAGCCAATCGCCTTACCAAAACCACTTTACGATGATTTGATGAGCCTCTGCAGAACTGAAGCAATCCCGAAACATTATCATACATTTTATAACAATTTGCATTGTGTTGGGAACTCTGAAGAAGAAATCGATATTGAAAGCGAAGATTCTAATTAAAGTAGCATAATATTTTTTTTCTTTTGAAGGTTTTGACCATTTTATTTTTATTTCCAAAGTATAACAGTTAATAAAAATTATGTGATTATATTGAAATTAAGGTAGCATAGTTTTTTTTTTCTTTTTTAGGTGTTTTTTGTTTGTTTCCAAAGTTTATTAATTAATAAAAATTATTGTGATTTTATTCAAATTAAGGTAACATAGTGTTTTTTTCTTTTTTTAAGGGTTTTTGTGTGTTTGTTTCCAAAGTTTATTTAATAAAAATTATGTGATTGAAAGGTTTTTTTATACAAAATATTAAACCTTCTACTGTTAGCGAAGTAGACACAATAGTTAAAGAATGGCGTCAGACCGATTCAGTCGGGGTTTACAGACGAAGGGATTCATTTAAAACTTAATTAAACAAAAATTAGGTAGTAGTAACATTCAAAAAAATATATAATTATAGGTATATTATAAAAAATACTGTCTAAAATGGTTAAAAATAAAAACAAATCACATTATAAGGCCGGTCTGTTACAATGGTTACATAAAAATATGTTTTTTGATAGGATTCTAAAATAGCGATTAGTGGATGATACAGCTAAGATTTAGCTATAAAATTTCACTGAAGAAGGTGGTAATCGGCTGGTACGCTCGAGATAGAAAGTGGAAATTACGTCGTATTGTTTTCTTACATTCTTGGATATCAGTGGTCGGTGTGTTTATAAAGTCATTAATGATGTTGCAATTGAAACAGTATCGTCTATAATTTGTATTATACATTTTTTCAATTATTTAATTAAATATTTATACCATTACAATTATTTTTAAAACGTTAAATTGGTAAAAAAATCAGCTTTCATTTGACATTTTGAACGCCTGTTTTGGATCATTGTACGCTGCACTATAAACAAATTAGCTTCTTTTATTTCTCCTGTAAAATTCTATTTTTGATATTACTGCTTTATTGCCCGGGGCCAGCGATATATAAAAATTTTTTCAATAGATTCTGTAATTTGTTTGTTACATACTAATCTTCTCTCTATGATGATATTCATATTTATCCATAACATCAACAAGCTGATACCATATGTTCCATTTGTTTATTTTAAATTTTCTGAACTTTTGTTGTAGATGTTTTAGAATTAGATTTAGTACTGGGTTCTCATTAAACCCTTAATCTTTTTCTTATTAGTAGTAGATTTGAGTTATGGGTTCTCATTAGACTCTAAATCAGATCTTTCTAATTAAAATTACTCACATTGGTTTTTTGAGATATTACTTGGTATATTTTTGACTATTTTTTCTGTGTATTTGAATAGTTTTTAATAACTTCTATAATTTGTTTTTACATACTTCATTATTTGAATGGTTATTGTATTTAGAGTTTCCTTTGACTATTAATTGATTTTCTAGTTTGAATTTGATTTGGAAAGGGGTTCTCATTAGACCCTTAATCTTATTCGTTTTTGGAATTAGATTTGAATATTGAGTTCTCATTAGACTTTAATCAAATTTATTTTCCCTTATTAGATGTATTTTGTTATTGGTAACTACTAGACTACAATTTTTATTTAGTTATGTTGTTTGGAATCATTCTCAGATAATTTATTTCATTATTATTTGCATTAATATTTTAATTGTTTAAATTAATTTGTTTATTTTTGGATCTCTTTTGACATATATGTGAATTTTCTATTTTGAATTAGATTTAGTAATGGGTTCTCATTAGACCCTTAATCTTTTTCAGTATTTTATAACTTGATAGGTTCTCATTAGACCTTAATATCAAATTATTATTTTTATATTTTATTTAGAAAGTTTACATATCTGTTTTTGGACATTTCAAATAGATTTCTATAATGTCAATTTTAAATTCCTGTTAAAATGATTGAGTTCTATGTTCACTGTCATTTGTCATATGCTAATTTTTCAAAATTGAAGTAGTGTCACTTCAACATCCGTTAGACGAACACGTGTTGTCTAAAATGATTTTAACAAAATTTTATAATGTTTAATATCTAGATTCAACAAACCCTAAACAGGGGATCATTTAATTTTAATTTCAATGTTATTTTAATTATGACGTTAATGTGTTGTCAAAGTTTCTTGTACAAATTACCTGACGAGTAAGTAATTCTTTATCTACTTCTTTTATATTTTCCAACTTTTTTACTTACTTGCAGGTAAGCACTGAAGATGGCTTAATAGCCGAAAGCGCTCTGCGATTTAATAAATTAATATTTACACAGAATACAAATATGTTTTCTTGAAATATACATATGCCAAATATCAAATTTTTATTTTTATTCGTAAAGACGGAATAAAGATTTTTATATTTATGGAATTATCAATTTTTTTAAAACTTTTTTTCCACATAACTTTTAAAAAAAAAAGTTGTTGAAATGAAATTTTAGGGTTATACGTGAAAAAATACGTAGAATTTGATTCCATATTTAAAAATTCATTTTTACGAATTTTTAACGGTGTCGACCCCCCCATCCCCCCTAGGGAAGGGGTGGGGATGGCTGATTTTGGTAAATTTAAAAATTATGATCCACCAATACATTTCCGTGAAAAAATTTTTTTTATCATCTCTGGAAGTATGCTAGACCCGAGACCCCTACATCAACCATCCTCTTTGCCCCGTTAACCCCAAATTTTAATGATGCAATTCCTAGAAGGATTTGAACCAAAAATCGGTTCTCATTTAAAACCGTTCTGAAAATTATATACTAAAAAAAACTTATCTAAATCACACAAATTACCTTTAGCAAATATCCATACCGTGGCTTATATATACATGTAATGACGATGTCGGAGGTCTTACCAACTATTGAGAAGTTACCAAAGCGTAAAGGACACGATCCGTGTGAGCTCAGACGCAACGTTCTACCTTCGCCGAGAATAATTAACATCCGCGGTCTTAATAAACTTACAAGCCACTCGTACGTTCACAAATGGGCTAGCGTAAAATTCAGATATAAACTGGTAAATAATCTATATATAAACTGGTAAATAATCTATAATACCAAAAAAAAAAAAAAACGTAACAATCTGTATAAATTATTTTATTAAAAAACGTAACATAGGGAATTAAAAAGTACAAGTAATTAAAGAAATTGTTCAAATTGATGAGCATGTACATTGACACAATGTTCAAACCTTGTTAAAGGATTTCTTGTAAGTGATGCTGTAATCATTGCGGGTGTTACGGTCCGAGATGCCTGCCTTATTTTATCCTTTAAATCCGAGTTTAAATCATCTAAATCAATCGGGGGTGTGACATAAACTAGACCTTTTAAGTAACCCCAGAGAAAGAAATCTAAGTGTGTAATATCCGGAGAACAGGGTGGCCACAGAATTGCACCATTTCGACCAATCCATTTTTCAGGAAATGTGCTGTTAAGATATTTTCTCACTGGCCCAAAAAAGTGAGGAGATGCTCCATCTTGCTGCCACCACATTGTTTGCCTTTCATGTAAGGGAATATCTTCAAGTAATTCTGGTAGAGTATTTTGAAGAAAATCTAAGTATCTTTGCCCCGTTGATGTTCCTTTATAAAAATAGGGACCGACCGTTGAATAAACCGCACCAAACATTGATTCCCCATATTGTTTGAAAATTGGTTTCGCGCATCTACTCCTGCGACCAATAATGACAATTTGGCGATTAACAATACCATTGTTATGAAATCTACTTTCATCACTCTATAATATTTTTTCTTAGGAAGAAGGGTCATCATTAATGTGTCCTAGCATTTCAGCAATAAAATTTATTCTACTTTCCGGATCTGCAGGAACTAAACCTTGTGTTAAATGTATTTTATAAGGATGGTATTAATTTGTGATTTTTTAATACTCTTTGTATTGAACTTTGAGCATGAGTTTTGTTTTTTCCACATTCTCCATAAATGAGTAGCATGTCAACATATTCATCGTATGTACAAATTGAAGGCATTATTTACTTATTATTACAGTGTCTTCACAAGAATATAACTAATAATGACAGTTCTTGAATAAAATTCACCTAACAATAATGAATGACAACCTATGTTGTTGATACTATTGTTTCACAGCCACCTAAATCTTTGAGTGAAAAATATTGCTTTAATAAAAATAAATAGCTCCTATTATCATCACTGCACAATACAGTGATGACAAGTGTGGTATCGTTGAATTTGTTTTTGAATGATATATCCAAAATTGTAATATTATACCGGTTGTCCCATTTAAAAAAATTATGTTTGGGTCACGTGACCCGAAATGACAGGAGAAACGGAAGTCATTTTATAATAAATATAAGCATCAGTTTCGACTGTTTATATCTGCCAAATTTCATACATGTCATATGAACAGTTTGCGAGAAATTGGACTGTCAAAACGTCGTGGGACACCCTGTATATACAGCGTTGCTGAAAAGTCTCGCAGCAAGGGATTATCTTTGAAACGGATAAAGGGAAAGTTATGAAATTCTAGGACAATGAAAGAGACTTTATTCTGCATATTTTAAAGCAAATGTCAAATGTTTTTGACGTCAGCGTTTAGCGTACGGCCGCCATCTTGAATTTTTTAAAATGATAACCTAGGTCTTGTGACCCATCACAAAAAGCTTATTTTTTTCTCTTTCCTAAAATGAACCCAATGTATCACTTTACTACCAAATTTCCTATAAAATATCGTTCTCATTTTTCTAAATTGAAGTGTACCGTACCTACTAAATATTTGGACTTGTAGGTTTTTGAAATAAAACAAAAAACAATAGTAGGCATTAAAAACGTCAACCACATCATTAGTTCATTATTTATGGACAAATTGTCAGAACTGATACTAATTTTGAATAAGCACAAAATTTAAAAGTGAATCAAGAATAATGGCACATTTATCAGAAAAACAGCGCATCCAAATCTTAATGTTAGTTGGATAAATGGTGATTGCAAACGTACCCATGACGAAGTAAATCATCTTTTTAACGATTTAAATCCTGAAAGCACTCCTATAAGTAGATCTACAGGGACGAGATTAGTGAATAAATTTAATGGAACTGGTAGTGTAAAAGATATTCTTAGGTCTGGTAGACCGAAAAGTGTAACTAATGAAGGTAAAACTTCACATGTTCTATTAGATGTTCAAGAAAACCCTAAAACATCTACAAGTATATTGGCAAGAAATTACGGTATTTCTAGACAGTCTATACAAACTATTCTGCATGAAAATAACTTCCATCCTTATAAAGTTCAAAATCTTCAATTAGGCGAGGATGATTTTGATAGGCGATCACAATTTTGTGGAATAGTTACAGAGAAAATAAGGATGCAAAGCAATTTTTTAGATTTTTTGGTATTCAGTGATGAAGCCACATTTTGCTTGAACGGTACTGTTAACAGACATAATTGTCGGTACTGGTCAGATTGTAATCCGCAATAATGGATGGGAGGTTCATACACAGCGTCCACAAAAAGTAAATGTGTGGGCGGGTTTAGTGAAAAACCATTTGATCGGTCCTTTTTTTATCGAAGGTACGCTGACCGGTGCTAAATATCTTGACTTACTCCAAACTGAAATTATAACTGAAATAAATCGATTATTTCCTAATATGAACGTATACTTTCAACAAGATGGCGCACCTCTACATTATCAAAGAGACATTAGGCGATATTTAAATACAATTTTACCTCAGAGATGGATTGGTCGAAGAGGTGCAATTTTCTCTGGGGCTACCAGAAAGACCGCGTTTATGTAAACAGACCAACTAGCTTAAACGATTAAAAGGATCGCATGTACGTCTCGAAATGCAGGGAATTACTCCACAAATGATCAACGAGTCTATTCGTAGCTTCGAAGAGAGATTGTATAATTGTCAACAAATGGCCAGCATTTTGGGCACTTATTGTAATGAAGTATTCGCAGCTTGAATAATTGTTCAGTTTATAAATCTCTGTAACACGCAGTTTTGATTGAAATTATAATTTTAATATTTTTGTTAAATTTCCATCCTAATATACGAGTCAAGTTATACATTGTGATTATTTTTGAAAAGAGAAAAAAATAAACTTTTTCTGATGGGTCACACGACCTAGGTTGTCTTTTAAAAAAATTAAAGATGGCGGCCGTACGCTAAACGCTGAAGTTCAAAACATTTGACATTTGCTCTAAAATATGCAGAATAGAGTCTCATTCATCGTCGTAGAATTTCATAACTTTCCCTTTATCCGTTTAAAAGATAATCCTTTATTGCGAGACTTTTCAGCAACGCTGTATACAAAAACTCCTATTATATTCATATATAATTTGAGGAGAAATATTTGCCAACTATTCATTTAATAGAAGTTTTTGTGGGAGCAATAATAAAAAAGTGTACTCTTTTGAGAATTTGATTCCAAGCTTCCGAACAACTGCGTGTTTATTTTCAGGGACTAAAAAATGTTCTCCA
The DNA here is from genome assembly GCA_910591685.1 of Galerucella tenella. Lineage (NCBI taxonomy): Eukaryota > Metazoa > Arthropoda > Insecta > Coleoptera > Chrysomelidae > Galerucella > Galerucella tenella. The sequence goes on along the minus strand of CAJUYH010004146.1, from coordinate 18,205 downwards.
CTGTAATTGGTTTTTTCTCAAATTATCCAAATTTTGATTCTTAAAAAAACATATGCATATGAAATATATGTATATAGATGTTTATAGATGTTTAATTGCTTGTTAAAATGAATGGAACATTTTTTTTTTCTATTAATCCAATAAAATTGTATTTAGTAAATTAAATGTAAACTGATTGAAAATTTTTCTACTTTTCAGTTCAACCATAGCTCAAAGCTACAATAACTTCTGGGTTGGTGTCGAATCTCAACCCGTTCAAATTCGTCGGAGATCCGTACCATCAGACGCCTTTTACGATGGTTGTGGAGTTACCAAGTACTGCTACGGTGCACCAATTGATTGCGTTCAAAATGAAAATTGTAAAGTCGCGGTTGCTGTAACCTCTGTTGGAGAAGCATTCGATTTTGAAATGAAGGCGAATGGAAACCCAGCTTGGGTCGGAGTTGGACTATCAGACGACGCAAGAATGGGAGATGATTCTGTCATAGAATGTGTTAAAGAAAATGGTAGAATAGATCCTTTTATGTCTTGGACTGGAAATAATCCTTATCAAGCTACTCGACTGGATAACGTGAGTATATTATATTATAGTAGAACAAACTCATTATACAATATTTGAGATCCTAAATCTAATGAATTCACATAAAACAGTAGCTATAACAAATCCTGTGTTGATTTATTGAACTTCTAGTCCTTTGACTTTCTTTGGTTTTGGTTGGATAGTTTATCTGAATAGATTATCAGTATTTTCACTAGATCCTTTTCGGAGGAATATTTTCTTGGGTGCTCTAGTCATAGAGTGTATATCTTCAATGAGCTGGTGCTTCACTTTCCAAGAAAATGTGTTAGGCACTTTCATCCTCTTCCATGCATAACCAACAAATGGGCTTATTCGTTTATATACCACATTTTTGCATTGGCTTCCTCACAGTACAGTACAGTACAGACCACTGATGAGATGTGATATTTCAGTAGCCAGTGCTGTGCTTTGTTTTGGCACGTTGGTTCGTACGTCTGATATTTTGTTAAATCCCATCAGGATATATACTTTCTTGCTGCAGTTTTCATAGTCCAAATGCTGGTTCAGGTTCAGTGAATGCTGTCAATTTTGTCATGTTTCAGTTATAAACATCTAAATATTTCATTGTTCCTGTGAAAACCGGAGACACACCTTGAATATATTTGTGATATTAATAAAAGTGAAAGTTGTGTATTTTGTTGAGTTGGAAGCTATCCATCAAATCAAAGGATGTGCTTTAATACAACTACATGCAGGTAAATGTGTAGCTGGTATTTCAGCCGAATGTAGTCAAATTTGGTTACCAATGTTGAAAAAAGAAATTCCCAATAATCAATTACCTGCGTTATCAGGATAGCATCATAGGTTTTTCTCCAGATTTTGTGATTCATCATTGGAATAGTTTATAATCGATACACACTTCAATACACAAAATCACCAAACTAAGTTATACATATTTTAAAAACAAAAATAATCATTCACAAAAAAGTAACAACAAAATTGTTTTATTAACAATATTTCCAAAATAAGCGGGAAAAAAGCGCTACCCCAATAAAAACCGTTCCTGGGGTGTGATTTTCGAGTTCACACGAATATTATGCATGTACGGTTATTTCCACATGAAGTTTTTCGTATACGGTGCTGAATGTGTATTTTTCAACACCATTCGAATAAACGTTCGTACACGAAGAATTTAGCAGCCGATAACACCGCATAATCGTATGGTCTTGTCACTTGTGACATTTGAGAAGCAAAGAATATACCTTATCTATGCAGTTCTAATAGTTATATGCAAAGAATATACCAACTACTGTATTAAGTGTAGTGAGCCCAGACTGGCTTTTTATATTATTTATTTAGCATTTCTCCTTTATTATTGTTTGTTGTTAAAAGATTGGAGATTCAAGTTCAAGTGATTTTAATAAAAAATGTGACAATATTTCTGAATATTCCTTGAAAGGTTTAATAAATGGGTTAAAGTTAAAGATCCTAGGAGGTCTATCTGCTAACTCTTCCACTTCTTGTATATCGTTAATGAAGTTTAAATGAATTAAATCATCAAAAACTGCCATATTATAACTGGATATAGGGTCAATTCTATAAGGAGTGGTTAAAAATTAACGGTACGCCGTTATATTTGACAAAGCTTCCGCTATTATAAATGTTTTAATCTATACCTAGTCAAGATTATAATTCGAATTTCAACATGTATGGTATACAATAAAGAGTTTTCCGTTAATACTTTAAAGCTTAATATGCATACATACTTGCAAAAATGGGTTAGCAGATTGTCTTATTTTCAACTGTGCGTTAAAATTTAACATTTGCTTATAGAATTGCTCCTTATATCAATTATTATTCAAATTAATGAAATACCAAACACAAATATTTTCAATCTAGGTTATGTAAATGTACACATTCCGTATACGAAAACATTTATTCGAATGGAATGAACCCACTCGAAACAAGCCATACGAAAGTGTTCGTATACGATTACCGTTTGAGCATGTCGAAAATTAGGTTATTTAAATTTCATACGAAAATGGCCATTTTTCGTATACGATTTACTCCCGAATGGTTTCGAAGATCGCACCCCTGGAACGTGCACTTCACTGGATTTCATTTTTAGTAGACTATCATATCGTTAGAATGTCATCAAATAATCGTTATTTATTTACCAAGGCAGGAAAGTGATTCTTTATCAGACGAGTCTGGAATTATAAGACGAGCGAAGCGAGGCGAATAGCAGACGAGTCGGATAAAGACACTTTACTGACGTGGTGCATATAAAATTTAATCGCCATCTGCTTATTATTCAGAATATGGAAAACTGAGGTATAGTTCATTGCATTTTACTATGACAAAGTGAACAGTAAATATATAGAACAAATCTACTTATTATTTGTTATATTTCAATTGAACATGCACCCTGAATTATTATAAAAGTTAATTCCTGGAGTCAAAGAAGCTCCAACAAAAATTTGTTATAAATAAATCGCAAGAAAACTATTATCGAGCCGTAATAGGGAGAAGCGGATTATGTCATCCCTTTTCCAGAGTATCATGTATAAAAAGCTGACACACCATTTATTTTTGCTAACACTAATTAATTTACTTCTTATGTAAAATCACACAGAACAGTCAGTCAGTAATTATCTTTCGAATAGAAAACACCTATTGTATTGTCGGGAATACCCAACAGCAGCCATGGAAGTGATTCTCAACCTCACCCGTCTACATATGGTGGTGGAAGGTGTTGCAGAAAGAACAAGATACAGACTAAGTTAAAAAACCACCTCCTCACTTCTTAGAAATCAGACAGCCTGGGACATGCCACAAGACGGTATGATGAAAAAGTATAACTTTTCAGTAGCAATACCCCTAGGGTCTTGATAATACCGAGATAATTTTGTCATAGAGAATGCTGAAAACGTGTTGTTGATAATAGCCCAAGGCCGCAGGCCGAGGGCTATTATCTTTAAACAACACGCTTGAAGGATTCTCTACAACAAAATTTTGAGTATTTATCAAGACCCGAGGAGTATTCGATAAGATAATTTTTTACTTTGTAGATATCAAAAAATTGATTGTCAATCTGACGTTCAATAATTTATTAGTTATAAACAATTAAATATTATTAATTTTTATTCAAAACTACAGTTGTGAGAAGTACAATTGGTAAATTAATTGAATCGTTAGATGCAATACCAAATTTTCCCGACGTTTTTAATCCAGTTGTCAGTTTGACGTTTAATTAATTTTTAATAAAAAATAAACACCAAACTGAAAACACCACATGTAGGGTATTATCGCTGTAATACAGCGGTAATTGGATAAAATTTGACACATGACTTGAAATTAAGTAATTTGATTGGTTACTATATTTAGTAAAAAATTATCAAAGGTAATACCACGAGTGCTTCAAATTTTATCGATAATTTTTTCATTTCCACGAAAACTTGTTTATTTGGCAAAAATATGAAAATAAACAGATTGATAAAATCACGAGTCCGTCAGGACTAGAGATTTAATCTAAATTTGGTTTGCTTGAATGTATTTGCCTGAAATAAACAAGTTTGAGTGATGAAAATGGAAAATTATGTGATATTATTTGAATACCGAGTTGTATTTGGGAAGATTATTTTTTTCATCAATTGCGGAATGGAATTTTGTATGAAATGTTCAATATTCTCTTGGGTGATAGCACTGAATCGGTTTTTTTTAATTTTCCAATAAACTTCGAAGCACTTTTCGTTGTCAATAATGACAAGTACGAAGTAAAATTTTGACGTTCCAATGTAAACAAGGTGATGAGGAAGCAGAATTATCAGTATAATACCGAATGATTGTAATAATGTATTGTTATTGGTTAAAACCATCAAAATGTCAGATTTTGACAAGTGAAAAAAATAATCAAAGAAATTCGTTACGGAAAGGAGCAACAAGAAGGAATGGGATCCAAATACCATTACCAGACTTGAAAAGAATGCCATTCAATGGTACCGGACGGCTCAAAAGCAATAGAAGGAACTGGGATATGAGTGTTCGGGCCAGGAACCAAACACTCTGAAAGCTTGGGAAAAACCCCAAGTATCTTTCAAGCGGAAATCCACGCCATAAGAAAGTGCGCCCAGCTCAATATTGATAAAGGATACAGAAGACAAAGGATTATCATAATGTCGGATAGTCAAGCAGCCATTAAGGCACTGAGCTCTGTAATCAGTTCCAAAATGGTGTGGGAATGCCTAGATAAACTCAATGAACTAGGCGAGAACAACATAGTCATCTTACTATGGATTCCAAGACACACTGGAATAGAAGGAAATGAAATAGCAGATGAACTAGCAAAAAGGGGGACTCAAATACCTTCCTGTGGGCCTGAACCCTTTTGCGGAATCAGCCCCAATGTAATATTGGAAGAAATAAGTAAAGCCGAGAAAAAGAGAAGATCTGAATATTGGAAATATCTAGTAGGGCTTAAACAATCAAAGACTCTTGTGGGTGACTACAACCTGTTGAGATCAAAAGAATGCATAAGTCAAAGTAAAACTGCGCTTAGAGTTCCAACAGGGATCCTAACAGGACATTTTCGCCTGAATGTGCACATGAAAAAGCTCAAAATAGTGGAGAAAGAAGAATGCAGATTTTGTGGAATGGAAGAAAAAAACCTCCATCTACATACTTTCCAACTGCACAGCACTTCAGAATCCTAGAGCACAGCACCTAGGAGATTACTGGATAGAAGAGGAACATTTGCCTTAGTTGAAGCCTGCAGACATCCTAAAATTCCTCCGGGAAATAGGACTGTAGGAACTACTAGTTTCTGAGACTCTCCTCATAAACTGAGTAGAAGTAAGGGGGCACAATAGATCTTTTAGGTCTCAGTGAATGTCACCCCAAAACACACACACACATACATACATTGTCGGGAATATTATAAATTGTAACTAATAAATAAATAAAGTTTTTATAAAGGAACTTTTCACCCGTGGTGACTTATTTGGCGCAGTCAGCAGGATATTTCGGGTCGAACATATTGAATGTGCGATTTCTTTTCAACGATTTACCGAAATAAATCGAACACTCAATCAAAATTTTGAACTATTTGGAAGTGAATTGTTCAGTGAGATACCATATCTTTGGATTACTCATCCGTCCACAGAGGACCTGTTCCAGCCACTACCAATCACCCGACGAGATTTGGGACCAATATTGCCCAAATTCTGCAAGAATCCAGCTGTAAGGCATGTTTAAAATCGTCTTCTTTGTTCTGTAAGTACAATTCTGAATTAAGTGTAAGCGATTTTAGTGAAACACTCAATAATTCAATTTCAGAAACCATTACTGACTCAAAATCGACAAATTTAGATTTAGATAGAACTGATAATAATCAAATAAATATGGCTCTACAACCTTTCAAATGGGAATATTCAAATTACATCCCCGATTTTGATGGGAACCCAAATGATCTAAATAGATTTATTTCTGTTAGCGAAACAATTATCAATAATTTTGTTGATAGAGCAAATCCTAATGATTTTCAAAACGTTTATTTGTTAAATTCTATAATTGCCAAAATAAAAGGTAAAGCTAGAACGGTAATTAATGTTCAAACATGTAATACTTGGAATGAATTAAAAATTTCTCAGATCAAAGAGATGGAGTCTGTCTAAACAGGGATCTCGTAATGCTGAGACAAAATTCTAATTAAAATCCTCAATTATTTTCTGATAGATGTTTAAACATTTTGAACTTACTTTGTAGTTATGTTGGTTTACATGAATTAACGGAAGAGGGTAAGAACTTAAAACGACAATTATATCAAAATTTAACTTCAAAAACTTTCTTTCTGGGTGAAAAGAACCATTGGGTACCACCATTCGTTGCATGAAACCAACATCACTAAGTGAAGCAATGCATTCGTCAAACACCTGAATTTAGACATGACTACCAACCACCCAGACAAAATCAATATCCAAATTATAATTCGCCTAATTCACAATCACTCAACGCTCATACTCCAAACAATTTTTTTGCAAGGCAGGATAATTTTCCAATAAATCCTAAACTCATTCGGCAAAATTTTCCTAGAAATTCGCAAGTCTTTCGAAGGCCCAATCAAAACGTAAATGTTTTTAGGCCAAATCCAAATATTCATTTACCCAAACCAACGCCAATGTCTACTAGTACACGAGCTACATACCATATAATCAAAATCAATCTACCTATAAAAGACCACCGCTGTCTACAAATAATTTCAAACAAACTAAACGTCCGAATTTTACTTCTGAAGAACTTGATAATGTCGACACAGAATCTTATGATCCCGATAATTGGGAATACTTAGATAAATACGAATATTTTGATCATACTGTCGATCAGCTATATACCAATAATGCAACTTTAAATAATAATAATCCTCATTTTAAGTTATGGAATCAAACAATTTCATTTTGTTAAATCTACATTGTATTTAAACATAAAGTGACGCGTTTCGCTAACACAGTAGCTTTTTCAAACGAATGGAGGTATAATGAGAAACTTTCTATTTATACAGTGCCTTAATACTAAATTATTCATTCATTTCAACGGAAAGGTTTATAGCAGTAAAGAGGGTTTGATTATGGGCAACCCTCTCAGTCCCCTATTATCAGAAATTTTCATGGATAATATAGAAAAGATAATTTATAAACACCCCCTTAGTAAAAAATTTGTTCACCGATATGTAGATGACATTTTAGCTTGCTTCACTGGTACTACGAGACAATTAGATAACTTCATTTCTCACATTAACTCAATACATAAAAATATCAAATTTACAGTAGAAATTGAACAAAATAAGTCCATAAACTTTCTAGATCTTACAATTTCAAATATAAATAATAGACATGACTTTTCTATATTTCACAAACCATCACATACAGACATTACAATTCATAATAGTTCAGTCCACCCAATCAGTCATAAATTAGCAGCTTTCAATAGTATGATACATAGACTTTTAACAGTTCCCTTGAATATTGACAATTACAATAAAAAACTAAATATAATAAAGCAAATAGCGGTTAATAATAATTACGATCCAAATTTAATTGACAACATCATAAATAAAAAGATACGAAAACATACTCTAGAACAAGTATTTCCTTCTGATAAAAACAAAAATAACCAATTTAAAAGCTTAACTTACTTTGGAATACCATCCTTGAAAATAAAATCATTTTTAGAAACTTTAGACTTGAATATTTGCTTCAAAACCGACAACAATTTATCCAAATTCATTAAAAACAACAAATCCAAATCTTCAAAACTAAATAAATCAGGAGTTTATGAATTAAAATGTGGTAATGACGACTGTGATAAAATTTATATAGGTAGAACTTTTAGGAATTTTAAAACTAGAATTTCAGAACACAAACGTAGTTATGACAATCAAAAATTAGATTCCAACTATTCAAATCATTTATTAGCAAACCAACACTCTTTCGATTCAAATTTTGAAATTTTGCATACAGAAACTAAATCCTTGAAATTAAATCTTTTAGAAGCCCTAGAGATAAATAAAAACAAATATTCAGATAATCTTCTTAACGACCAACTTGATATTAACAATTCTCCATTATTAAACCTTTTTACCTAGAAAGATACCTGTAGGATGGTGGTGAATGCGTTTCCAAGTAAACTTGTTAAATACTTTAGTTAATCCCATATTTAGACAAATTCATTTCATTTCCTTGTAAATAGTTTATAATTTTATTGTTAAATATGCGTATAATTTAGTATTAAGGCACTGTATAAATAGAAAGTTTCTCATTATACCTCCATTCGTTTGATAAAGCTACTGTGTTAGCGAAACGCGTCACTTTATGTTTAAATACAATGTAGATTTAACAAAATAAAATTGTTCGATTTCATAACTTACTATGGATCTACATCAAGTAAAAGCCTCATCTATTCAATCCTCATTTTAGTAACGATAACGATGAAACGTAAATTGCCTCGGAAAATTAATATAACAGAAACAATATTAAAATAATACCTTTCAATAATGTAAAATCAAGTGAATTACCCTATATAATTTCACCTGAATACAATTTAAAGTTTTTAATAGATACTGGATCAAGTCGATCATTCATGAATCCTGATTTAGCATTTAAATATTATCGTAGTGATGATCCATTTGTAGTGACAACAGTTTTTCAAAAATCTGCCCACAAATATCGAGTAGATATCTTATCCTCAGAAATATTCAATCTTCCAAATGCAATAAAATTAAAATTTTATCTGTTCAAATTTCATAACGTTTTTGATGGTCTTATTGGACTAGACAACTTGAAAATATTACAAGCTGAGTTAAATTTTCAAGAAGGATCTCTTATCACTCCATAATAAAATAAAATTAAATTACCACGGAGTTAACACGGATCTTAATCTTGTAACCATATCCCCTAGATCGCAACAAGTAGTTAAAGTGGAAACAAGTGTTTCCCAGGGAGATATTATTATTCCTTATCAAAAATTATATAATTGTGAAATTCCGACAGTACCGTATCATTAGATTTTTCAGAACCATTCTTAGTAGAAAAATTTGAAGAAAACGATCTTATACAAAATATTGACTTAAATATTATTGAATAATCAGATAATATATATATATATATATACCCTTAGACCTTAATGAAATTAGAACTAATCATATAAATGATGAAGAGAAACAAAAAATATTAAAACTATGCCAGGAATATAGCGATATATTCTACAAAGAAGGTGAGCCAATAACCTTCACAAATAAAATTAAACATGATATACATACAAAAGACGAAATACCTGTATATTCAAAAACCTATCGTTACCCGTTTGTACATAAGCAAGAAGTTGCTAATCAAATTCAAAAAATGCCAAAATCTAATATAATACGTCCATCGAGTTCACCATGGTCTTCTCCCATATGGGTAGTAAGAGAAAAAATGGATGCTAGTAATCAACAAAAATGGAGAGTGGTCATCGATTATAGGAAGCTTAACGAAAAAACTATAGAAGATCGATATCCTCTACCTAACACTACCGAATTATTAAACAAACTAGGCAATTGCCAATACTTTTCTACGATTGACTTAGCCAGTGGCTTCTATCAAATCAAGATGGATGAACAAGATATTGAAAAAACGGCATTCAATACTGAAAATGGCCCTTGGGAATTTCTGCGCATGCCTTTTGGTCTGAAAAATGCACTTGCTATTTTCCAACGTGTCGCCGATAATATATTACGAGGTATACAAAACGAAATGTGTAGTATACCTAGACGAAATCATCGTCTATTCAACCTCATTACACGAACATTTACAACGCCTCAAAGCAATTTTTAGAGACTCAGAGAAGCATACTCCAAAGTGCAGCTTGAGAAATCAGAGTTCCTGAGAAAAGAAGTGGCCTACCTTGGTCACGTGGTTACTCCACATGGGGTCAAACCGAATCCCGACAAAATCCAAGCTATACTTGATTATCCGATTACCAAAACACCCAAGCAGATTAAAGGGTTTTTAGGATTGCTCGGATATTATAGACTATTTATAAATTATTTTGCGCGAATAACAAAGCCATTCACAGAATGTTTGAAAAAAGGAGCAAAAATCGAAATTAACGACAAATACATAGCTTGTTTTAACACTTGTAAAACTTTGCTAACCAATGAGCCTATATTACAATACCCGGACTTTCATAAACCGTTTAACTCAACCACTGATGCTTTAGGTGCCATATTATCACAAGGTCCTATAGGACAAGACCTTCCCAAAGCTTACGCCTCAAGAACACTTAACGATTCAGAACAAAATTACTCTACAATTGAGAAAGTTATGAGAGAGTTACTTGCTATAGTTTAAGCAACTAAATATTTTCGCCCATATTTATATGGCCGTCAATTTAATATAATAACAGATCACAAACCTCTCGTATGGTTAAACTCATTAAAAGAACCAAATTCTAAACTTTTACGTTGGCGAATTGAGCTGGAAGAATTCGACTATCAAATTTTTTATAGAAAAGGTAAATCCAATAATGTAGATTCTTTATCGCGAATAGAATTGCATACTGAAGATACACATCCAATGTCGATGAAATTTTAGGTGAAATCAGTTACTATAATTACTCAAATACGTCCGAACAGGCATACCAAACTTTGAATACTCCTTCACCAATTACCAATAGACTGACAAATGAAATCCCCACCACATCAAGAAACCTCCTACAAGACAAAGACAATTTTTCAATGATAGTAAACCTTGACGAAATACTCACAGAAGAGAACATGCAATCACAAAGTCAAAACGATCAGCAAAATCAAAATATGACAGATGACAATACTGTACTCTCAAATTTCGACGAAAATCCAATTATAGGCATACCCATAATCGAATGTGCTGTAAATCACGGTAAAAATAAAATAGTTATACAATCAGTCTTACATTCTCCTGCAAAATTGGAAAGAATAGTTCTTTTCGAAAACAAACAACGACTTTCCATTCAAATTTCTAAAAATAATTTTGATAATGATGTAATTAATTTCATTAAGGAATATATAGTCCCAGATGTTCAATACCATCTATATTTTGAAGATCCCAGTCTGTACGAACCGTTTTCGGTATGCTCACAGAAATATTTCAAGTCTTCATCTATAAAATTTGAAAGATGCACCACCAATTTATTAGACGTAACGAATAAAGACGATATCCAAGAAACCATTAAAAATCATCATGAAAGCAAATCGAATCAATGAAACACTTCAAAAAATTAAAGAAAAATACTATTGGCCCGACATGAAAAAATCCATTCAAACATTTATTAATGAATGTGAGATATGTCAACAATGTAAATATGATAGGCACCCATTAAGATTAAAAATGAATTTGAAGCCCACTGCAAGTAAACCTTTTGAAATAATTCATATAGATTCATTTACATTCGAAAAACTTGAGTTTTTAACAATAGTTGATAGCTTTTCCAAGTACGCACAAGCATATCACTTAAATGCACTTTCTGGTACAGAAGTGGCTAACAACCTAATAAATTACTTTTCCCATCACGGTATACCAAACCAAATTATTTGTGATAACGGTACAGAGTTCAAAAACACCGTAATTACTGAACTATTAAGAAAACACAAAATTAAAATTCATTTCTGTTCCCTTGAACACCCCCAATCAAATGGTATTGTAGAACGATTCCATTCGACAATAATAGAACACTTAAGACTTTTGAATTATCAAGGATTCTCCAACACACCTATAAAGACTAAGATGACAAATGCCATTTTGGCATACAACAACTCAATACATTCAGCTACTAAACTGAAACCAATGGATATAATTAACGGACATATTACTGACAATGATCCATTCGATATCGCAATCGATAAACTGTTAATCAACGATAACGTTGATAAACACAAAGAACGTTCTAAACTTTTATATGCAAAAATCAATTCCGACTTATGAAATCAAAAAGAAGATCGTTTAAAAACAATAACCGAAAACCGCGACCAAACCAAAAGGTCTTCATAAAAAAGAAAAAGAGACAGAAAAACGCAAATAAATTTCATACGGCAGTTAGTATCAAATCAGTAAACACTAAACGTGAAACAGTTACAACTGCAAAACATGGAAAAATTCATATGGATAATAGGTATAAAACGCCCATTTGAGAGAATATATTCATTTGACACATAATTATTATCATTTCAGATTCCCAGGAATCTTTGGATTCCAAGAAATGATTACCCCACGAAATCTTCAAGATAACTCTGGTCTACTGCCTCTGAAACTCGGCACAGCAAAAGTAACTGAATACTATCACTCAATATCTTATTATTACGACATAAATCCTATAGTAACGCGAGTTAAAAATTTAAAATTCAAAACAATTCAGATTTTCAGCTCGGCATTGAAAAATAAATAAATAATTTTAAGATTCCCTGTAAGTGAAGTAGAAATTAAATTGACAGAGTTGCTACCTCAATCAAATAGAAACAAGCGAGGCTTAATCAATGGCCTTGGCTCAGATTTTAAAACAATTAGTGGAAATTTAGACGCAAATGACTGTGAGCGTTACGATAACCTTATTAGACAGCTTCAACAAAACGAAAATAAACTAGCTAATCAAATAAAAATTCAAAATTCTGTAGCAGTCTCTCTAATAGATAACTTTAATAAAACTGTTCAACAAATAAACCATAATCAAATCTTATTAGATCGCAAACTAGAAACTATCGGCTCTTATCTAAGTAACCAAGCTAATTTTAAAGCAAATACCTTTATACGAGATGTCATTTTTTAAATTTTAAACATGTACGAAATGCTTGATTCAATTTTACAAAACATAGAAAATTCAGTATCATTTGCAAAAGTAGTAATCATGCATCCTAGCATAATAAAACCCAGTGAATTATTTAAACTTTTAGAAGATATATACAAAAATCTCAGAGAAAACCAGTTGCCCATTCAATTAAAAATGAGCAACATTCCAATTTTTGAAAGTTTAATTAAAGCATCATATTACATAATAAAAAAAAATAACATATGTTTTACGTGTACGCATAGCACATCCTTTTGATTTTGATTTATACCATTTGTATCCCATTCCCATTCAGAGTGAGAGTCAGTTAAAGGTGATAATCCCTCAAAATAAATTTGTAATTAAAAATAAATTGTACTTCAAACTTTTGGACGAATCATGCACACAACTAGTTAGACAAGAATATATGTGTGGAGAAGTCAGCCTACTTCAAGTAAATTCCAATAGCCCGTGTGAAATTTAACTTCTAGACCTCAAGAGCACCTCCAGCTGTCATCAAATACCCATTACCAATTCTCAGCAACTATTCAAGAGACTCGAAAATTCCAATCAATGGATTGTGGTCCTTCCCAAGACAACACACATCAAACTAAAATGTCACCAGCAAGAAGAAATCCTGAACTACATTGGCACCTTTCTCGCCACCATTCCGGCATCCTGTCAAATTATCATAGACTTCGAAGTAATAACTAATAATGGCCGAATAGAATTTGAAAGTCAGCCCATTTTTATTCCAGAAATATTCATCTCAAATCATGACTACGTCATACATCAAAATCTCAATCTCAGCCTTCCATAAATTAACCTAGACGACCTCAGTACCCTTCGAGAAAGGGTAATTAAAAACACTCCAATTCTAGAAAACTATAGGTACCTTCTTTCGTTCCAAACACATGGACAATATTAATCTATTGCCTCCTAAGCCTAATATGCTTATACATAGCCTTCAAGAAGTTTCGACGTAGAAGCCCAATTTATGAAAAGCAATTTCAAGATGTTCATCTCCCTTAGCTACTGCCATCGGAAGCTGAAACTTTAAGGGGAGGAATTATGTAAAATCACACAGAACAGTCAGTCAGTAATTATCTTTTGAATAGAAAACACCTATTGTATTGTCGGGAATATTATAAATTGTAACTAATAAATAAATAAAGTTTTTAAAAAGGAACTTTTCACCCGTGGTGACAGATGATGATTTTCGAGTAATGTCAAAATCAAAATACTTTACCCGCCGCAAATGCGGCAAATAAAGTGAAGGAAGGTAAACTGTTTGCTTACTTCCGGAAATCAGTTTGATAACTGACGGTTTTACTGACGATTGGCGATAATAGTTATTCACGTAACTAGTGGGATATGGACATTTTTAACGCACGCATGTGAAGTTTCACATAAGTGCGTTAATAATTCCTATTACACGTGGTACGTACAAAATTTTATCTACAACTGTTTATTAGTATTAATAACAGTACCTATATCATAAAATTTAAAAAAAATTCAATCCAACGTATTTTTAATAAAATTTACTGCAAACATAAGGTACTGTGTATCATATTTTGTGACCATAGCAACAAAGACAATCTAGGCAGTGGTAATAAAATAAATTGGTTATGTCATCAAATTTTCAAAGTTGAATGAACAAAAATCTATAAAAATGAGTTCAAGCGAAGACAATCTCCTTTCGGAAATTGAAAATGCTTCCAGTGTTATTTTAAGTATTTAATTCTTAATTGTTTTATCTAAAAGAGATTGAAGCATATGGAAAAATTCTAGTTTTTTCAATATAACAAACATAATTTGAGGTGCGTGTCTTAGCTTTCCATAGGACTCATATGATATAAGTATAAGTACCTATAAGTGGGTATTATGGTCCTTAAAACACGCGCTCGAAATAGAGCAAGTGTTTTAAAGACCAGTTATCCACGAATACTTTACGCTATTTTTTTCCATTGGTCTTTTACGCACTGTAAAAAAACGCACATCTGTGAAATAAATCGCACGGCTTCCCTAGCAGCATCTTAGCAACTATCAATAGACTTCGCCATTTTATTCAAAATTTACTATTTGAAAACATTCGGTATGGCCACGTTTAACTATGAAAAGCCCAAGGGGCTAGAAGTATGTATTGATTATAATTGAAAAATGGACTTTTGATTATCAACAATATATTAATGATGATTAAACGTTAGTTCTTCAATGTACTTTTTTCATTGGTAATAGAGTAATAGAGATGGAGTTTACCAAGCACCTCTAATTATGTAACTGTTATTTCTTTTGCTTCTTATAAATACAAGTACAAGTAGGTCGTAGGTAAAGTATGGTACGTAACTCTTGTTGTGAAGCATTTCACGCACTCACGGAATCACTTTTACGTTTCCATTCGTTCGTAAAATGCTTCTTACCACACACGTTACGTAATACACTATTATTTAAATACTATTTCCACCGATTTGAAAAATCGAAATGTTAATATCTCATACAATACCAACGGTACTTTCCATTTTTATTCATAAAATTGAAATTGTTAAATATTCGATAACTCTTGAAATATTGGATTACCTAATTTTTAAAATGCAGTCATCCATTTTAAAAGATAAATTTATTCATTACTGCAAAATAACCCATTTCTAATGTAATGTTTCTGGATCACTCCGTATCGAGGACAATGATGCATAAACACACGCTATATGAAAAAGAAAATTGAATAGAATAATCATATTAAAATTTTCGAGTATTAGTAGGAGTACTTATTCATTATTCGCGGAATAAACAAAATCTTCAGAAAATGATGTAAAATACAATAGTTAATATTTTTCGTGCGGTAAAGTAGTTTTTAGTGTGCGGAGAAGTAGAACTTTCTATACCAAAATACTGTATTTTACTGCCCGACGCAGTTATCATTTAAAAGAGGAATAGGCATTTTACTTTCATGTAATACATATAATTGTTCCTTCTACCCACTCAATCATTAGTTGGGAAATGACCGAGCTCTCCAACCACACGCCTATTTATGTCTAAGCGTAAGGAGTGCTGCACGAACTCATTGACATTACAGCACTCAGACTGTAGCAGCTGCATATTATTGATAGCTCAAAAGGGTAATATTATGAGGCTTAAATACATTCGCCACTTCAAAAAATCTTTTATTTATCGACTACCATATAGGTCGTAAAACGACAGTAATTGATCCCCATTGATAGGTATATGGAAAAAACGATTATTATCGTAACTTATGCACTTAGTACTGTTTTTCATGGGAATAAACCTATCATTTTCCTTCCTGATATGAGGAAAGAAAGTGTGTACTTTTCATCAGGGTAAAAAAAGAAAATATTTATATATGATTTGATTATTATATATCCAAAGTTCTTTTTGGATGATCGTTATTGTTAATTGAAACGATTTTATTTTTTACAGCCACAACAGGGAATCAATCTGCTAAACGCCAGCGTTAATGGTGATGAACTTTATTGTAAAGTTAGAAGAGACACTGTTACAAATATAAAAGGAAATGTATTCGATCTAAGACGAAATTCCTTCCATGTTTTGGTAGCGTCAGGAAGCGAATTGAAAAGTAAGAAAATAACTCATGTCGAATTGTATCGGGACACTCCTAGTTTAATTTGATCTCGACTGCTATTCTGCGGAAACAGTTAAATTGAATCAGCTCTCAATACCATTGATTTAGGAGACAGATACTGCTCTTCAAATAATCATTTCTCTATGTTTACAGAAAATTCCGTGGGTTTCCACAACTTAGAATTCCTTGCCAGTCCAGAACCTCAAGTATTATCGCCAAATTCCCAAAGTTTGTTTAACGATAGTCCTCGAGTCGACACAACCACTCCTCCTTATTTTTCATCGTCGGACACCAATGAAGCTTCAACGGAGTTCGATCCTTTCTATGAGGGTTGCGATATTTATAAATTATGTTTTGGACAGCCTAGAGGATGTGAGAAATCGAAAAACTGTAAAGCTGTAGCTGCCATTACTGTAACTGGGGATAAATATGATTTTGAAGTAAAAGCGAATGGTAATGCCGGTTGGGTAGGAGTAGGATTGTCAGATGATACAAAAATGGGTGATGATTCCGTTATTGAGTGTGTGAGAGAAGGAAATGGGCTTAAACCGTACATGTCTTGGACTGGCGTTGGGCCCTACAGGGCAACTAGATTAGCTAACGTAGGTATTTTTGTTTTTATGGTATGATACTATTATAACGCCTTACAAAGTCCTTGAAAATCGAAGAACAAAGACCGTTCACAACAACTACCTACTTCACTAGCGGCTATATGCCATGAGGAACATTGACTAATTACACTTCGAAGTTGAACGGGGTTGGTATATCTGCGAAATAGAACCAACTATTCTAGTTTGGAATTCGAAACGACAATATCACTTATAGACCGGATTCATCAGTATAAGGTAGAGTCCAGCAGTTCTGAGAGCATAATTCTGGACTGGAGAATTTATTAATATCGCACGAATACATCAATCTCAGTAAAGAAAGCGTTAAATTTGCGATAATAGTGACATCTCCACAAATAACCATAAACTTAAATTCTATTTGATACAAAACTTAATGGCTTCGTGAAATTATTTACTTCATTCACAGTTTCCTGCAAATAAATTGTCATTTTAGTAGAGGATGCTATGGATGCCAAAGGTAATATTAATAGTAACACTATTTCAACACCTTACAGAGTCTTTGAATATAAAAAAACAAAGACCATTCACTAAGAAGCAACGACTACTTCCCTGGCTATATGCCACGAGGGACATTGAATTACACTTCAAAGTTAAACGGAGTTGGTATATCTGCAAGATAGAACCAACGATTTTAGTTTTAACAATTCTACTGGATTGAAACCAAACTGTATAATATACCAGTAATCCCAGTGAGACTTAAATGATCCACTTACTATATTTCTAAGGAAAATTTTGTGATATAGGAACTTCTGCACAGCTCCTTGATACTTCAAGGCATCAACGGTTGTGATGAACAGAACGCCAGAAACGTCTCCGTTCATATTTATGTGAAATCTCAATATTTTAAATTTCCGGGTGAAGTTGACGAAACTATCTTAATTTAATTCAAGTACAAATAACTTCATTGCTCATTCCACCGAAAGATACATTCAGGTAATGAAATATTGAAATATTTTTGTATTTAAGATGTTATCGGCAAAGATAACGTTCCAGTCGCGCGTATTCATCCGGTTCCCGTAGTACTGATATAAAATTTCACGTCGCCGCGGTGGAGAAGTTAGAGAAGCGGAGTACAATTTATGATAACACTGCTATTTGATGGATATACTTTTTCTTGTTTCAGTCCCAACT
>CAJUYH010004145.1:35385-63924 GCA_910591685.1 Galerucella tenella | reverse complement strand
TATATAGCAAAAATTGAAAGAAATGATAGCTTTATTCGGGTTCAAGCAATTACTGTTCTAAGACTATCCGGAGTTTGCGCAGTCGAAATGGGCTTGTTCGGGTTTTAACAGGATGGTTCTGACACCCGCAGTTTGGCGTTCGGGTTTATTTAAGAGCAGTTCTGGGACGGTTCGAAAACCGTCTAAGCCAAACCTCAGCCTCGAGCTAGGACGTTTTTCGGATTATTTGCGAAGGAGGAGGGGGGGAGCTATTTTGAAAACTTGCCGAGGTTAGAGGTAGAGGTTTGTTTATTGTGTGTTGTTTATTTTGGATTTTTTAATTTTCAAATAACATTTTCACCAAATGGAGGCTAATGATTTTATGGAAATATTTGAACATAGTTCATCATCATCACCAAGTGATGTGATCAATGAACTTTTTTTTTCTGTTATTTAACGTCGGTCGATTTCTGCGATTGAGGCTGATCTCCGATGCCGGGAGCACTCTACCCCTAACCGGAAATTTTGGCGAACCCACCAGTGTTCCAATCAGTGGTAACGTTATTTACCGAGCCCAGCATCCATGGACTCAGGTCCTCGGTTTTACGCCTCCTCCGAAAGACGGCATATCTACATTATACATCGTGCTCTTTGGTATAATGCCTGCATATACGATGGTTTTTCCTGGCACGGTCACCCATCCAAGTACTAACCATTGTTTGACACTGCTTGACTGTTATCATAACATCAAACGCGTTCCACGTCGCCCATCAATAATCTTATAATTCCAGAAGTCTTACAAGATAATATTAAAAACGAAAAGTTTGTGGAAGAGACCTCAATACAGTGATGGCGATGAGTTCTCTTAAATTGTCAATTTAGTTAGGATAGTTCAGTTCTATAGACCATGCGGGATGTTCGGGTTTTTTCAAACTTTGCTCAATTTCAAACGGCCCGAAAATAGTTCTTAGGACTGAATAAAGTACGCAACTAGTTCTGCGAAATTCCAAATTGGTTCACGGACTGTCCAGAAACAAGCACCCGAATAAAGCTAATAATCAAATGCGATGTTGGCTTCTAAGTATCTTGTTTAGGAATTGTCATAAATCTAAAAATACGTTTCGTATTAAATATTCGAAGTCGTAAGATACAATTCATTTAAAAGTTACAGTTACTCCCATTTAACATTTTGCATTGAGAACCTCCTCTTTTAGAAGTCAGTTAAAAATCAGCATAAACCAATAAGAGGCACTAACAATAATATACTACGATAATTTTGGTCAACTTTTGGTCATACTGTTTGGTTAACCAGAGCTTAATTGATAGACCAATAATAAAAAAAACACAGTATTAAAATCTACTTGAATTTGTTACCATATTTCGAGACAAACCCTTTCTCCCCTAGCAATATAACGTATACGTAATCCATTCGTAATATTACCCTATCAAACGCGTGATCAGGTATGATTTAATACGAAGTCGGCTCAGAGCTAGGGACAAAAACTGACAAACGACGGACATACGTGACCGCCATTTCTGGTTAGAGATAAACGTTCTATGTAAAGTATTTTTGACAGAAGGATACCGTATGTGGTTAAGCTTAAATGCGGCTTATTATCTTTACATAGGCAGATTGGTCGTTCCCACGTATTTAGGAAAACATTTCAGGTGATTTATGACATATTGCGATTCAGAGAGATTGACGCTAATAACTCCAATCACATCGGTATAGACAGAATACAAAGAATACCTGTTTACTGAAAAGTTTAATATGGCATGGAATAGTTCCACAATAAATTTAATATTGAAAAAATCGCACGATACGATAACGATTCTTACATTGGAAAAATATTGGAAACACTGAACAAATATTTGGGTGTCATGAAATAATAAATAATACTAGAGGATCTGACACTTCCTATCTACTTTCCTGAATTTCTTTCCAATTTTTCGGGCAAACAAATTTGTTTTTTAAATTTAATATTTTCTTCGTGCCATCAAAGACCATCTCTTGGCGTTTACTCTTCCACTTTAAGGGTATTTTAATGTGTTCAACTACACACTGCAAATTTGACGAATAGGACATGTCCACGACAGTTGACAGTTGACAATACCCCGGTGGTAAAACAATAAACAATAGACACGATGAAAAATTATCCAACAACAAACAACTATTAACATATATTATATATTATTGAATATGCAAGCTCAACAATTAAAATAACTTTAAAAATACCTACACTTAATTCATTTATGAATCAGCATAACCTCACTATTAAGTACCACGTGCTCTGAACGCTTTGTTTATTGTTTTACCACCAGGCTGTTGTCAAAATAGTTTGTGACGTCACGTGGACATGCCCTATTAAATAGAAATGAAATTCAACGACGATCGATAACATACAAAACCTAACCTCAATAGTGGTAAAACTGCTAAATTTTTCCAATAGAGGAATTCTGTTCAAGCTCAGTGTGGCCAACAAAAAGTGGTTTTTATGTCTACCATTCAAAGCATGAGATTTTTGCATTGCATTGCTTTATTGTAATAATGTATACACCACTAGTTATGTCAAATGTCAGTTATATTTGTTTCTGTTGATAGTTGTATCTATTATTCTGATTACTTTTTCCTCTTACATCTGACATAACAAGTGACAGATAACAGAAATGATATGGTGACTTGCCAAAAGTTCCTAGAACTATTGGCGACCGATGCGTTGAGAATAAAGCCAAAACGTTATTTTCAATATCAAGATTTAAGCGATGTAGATGTTCGCAATTATAAAAAACCTTCAAAAATCTTATGATTTGAATGTTAGACGTGAACTGTCATTCTTGTAATAAAAACCACTTTTTGTTGGTCATACTGACCCGAACTTCTCTATTGATCTGACAACGTCTTGAAGTTTTGCCAACCCGTGAAGTGTAAACTGCCCTGGCCGTTAAGTATAAATCGTATTTACGGCTGGTAAATTTTATATTTATTTTGATATGAAATGACGTCATCGTCTTTCTATCGTAAATAAACGTAGTGGAGTTCATATAATAACCTTTTTTTTTTGGTGTGCGTCATCGCTTGTTAATGTTCTTCTAACACATTATGTTGGAAGAAATAGAAAAAAAGGCAGGTCTGTGATTAATCCTAATCAAAATATCACCATAATGAACCGTTTACATGTATTACAAACGTTAACCCTTATCTTTTACCTACAAAAATTTGATTGGTTGATGTTTAGATTAGGCGCAAGCGCAACCTATCAATCAGGAGTTCAAAATACTCCTTTCGTAGCGGCAATGTATCTCACGTCTTTTTCTTCTGTCCCATCAGGTCTGTACTTTGTTGTTTACGGTCAATTATTATTTATGAAAAGTGAATATTAATCTTATTGTTATATTTATTCAAATATATGCCTAGATACACGGAAAAACACCAGAATTCTGAAAATTCTCCAGTATTTTCAGTTAGAAAAAGAAGCTGGTAATTATTAATTTCATAGTCAAATTTGGCTGAATACGATCCTGATGATTTTGTTTATCAAATTTAAGGTTATAGTTGAAATAATACCCTTCTTGGTGTGCGTCATCGATTGTGACGTATATCCGGGTTTTCGGCATGTCGTTTATTTTATTTGCTATTTTGACATATAGCTAACCTTAAATTTGATAAATAAAATCATCAGGATCGTATTCAGTAAAATTCGAAAAGGCTATGAAATCAATAATTATCAGCATCTTTTTATAACTGAAAATATTTCAGAACTTTCAAAATGCTGATGTTTTTTCGTGTATCTAGGCATATTTTTGTATTATTTAGATAAATATAACAATAAGATTAATATTCACTTCAAATAAATAATAATTGACCGTAAGCAACAAAGTACACACCGGACAAGAACTGTAAGTGTGACAGTAGAAAAAGACGTAAGACACATTGCCGCTACGAAAGTAACGCCTTCATAGTATTTTAAACTCCCGATTGATAGGTTACGCTGGCGCGTAATCTAAACATCAACCAATCAAATTTTTGCAAGTCAAAGATTAGGGTTAACGTTTGTAAAACATTCAAACGGTTCATTATTGTGATATTTTGATTATGATTAATCACAGACCTGCCTTTTTTTCCATTTCTCCCCACGTAATGTGATAGAAGGAGATTAACAATCGATGACGCACACCAAGGAGGGTATTATTTCAACCATAGCTACATGTCGAAATGGCAAATAAACCCGGATATACGTCACAAACGATGACGCACACCAAGAAGGCTCTTGAATGTACTATAACTTTTTGTCAGATATAATTAGGAAAATCGTAATTTGGTAAAACAGTATAAAGCCTACAGGTATCTCAAAATTAAAGTGACTGATCGATTTAAATGTTTACAATGTGTGATATTCAAAAATAGAATTTTTATTTTGTAAGATTTGAAATTTATCTCAAAAAATAGTCCCATCACATTCCCGTGATGCTATGTCGGTAGTACAATAACGACTCAACGTGGAATTTATTCATAACTGGATGCGACCATCCATCAAGCGCAAAAAAAGTTGCTCTAATGGTTACCGGAAACAAAGAACAATCATTTTCGTATTGTATAATCATTTTCCGCATAAAATCAATCTTAAATACAGTGACGTACGAATGGGTATGCGAGATGAGATTATGCCTGATGCTTACAATAAAAAATATAGGAATTAACAAACTTGAATTTAAATATTTTTCTGGAAATTCCGAATACTGGAATCGAACAGAAAAATTGGAAAAACGCAACGAGGTAAGAGAAAAAGGAGGGAAGTGATTTAACCAACTTTCGACGGAAGTAGCCATATTGAAAAGCCACATTAGTGACATTAGTCATCAATTCTTGTATCAACATAGTCAACCTTATGTGTCAAATTCAAAAGCTATGTTTAAAAAAATAGTGATTTTCAGTATTAGAAAGGTTATTATGAGCATTAGTATAAATTTAAGTTGATATTGAGTTGAACAATAGTGTTATAATATTTTTGAATGTACCAAAATCTGGTATCAATTCTCTAACAACAAAAAGTACCATCTTAAAAAGATGCATATGAGAGTTTTTTGCTTCCCCTAATTGACTAATTTAATGTACGCCTCTGGTTTGTTTACGGAAGTCGGCCATATTGAGAAGCCACTTTGGTCGTCGTCGTTTTTGGCATTTGATAATGTAGTTGAAGCATAGGAATCCAAATACAAACATATTCCATACACATGTTTAGTTTTTACATAAACCGTTAATTATAAATGAAAAATTATCAATTTTATTCATGGTGTTCAAATATTTAGTTACATAAGTTTAAATTATATCACAAAATGAACAAAAACTCCATTGCATATTGTTTATAACTCAATTTAAAAACATCATCCTATTGAAATACACGTTTACAGTTGTCGTATTTCCAATATCTATAAATCTTCAAAGAATCGATTCCGTAGTCACAAACATACTTGCTGAATGTAAAGCATGTAACAAAGAATCACGTTAGGAATAAATGCAACCTGTACGAAGCATGCAAATGGAAATAAAATGAAAATAGTCCGTTTCCGAAAACACGGATATCCTTGCAATACGTATTGAGTAGAAAGTGAAAAAAGTCATGATTGATTAGCTACAAAACAAAACAAAAATTAGATAAATGGACTCTATTATTATACATTATCAATATTTCTGAAACACTCCAAGCTATGGAATAATAATTATACCTTAGTTCCTTAGTAACAAAATTGTAGGTACTTAGG
Source organism: Galerucella tenella (assembly GCA_910591685.1). Classification (NCBI taxonomy): domain Eukaryota; kingdom Metazoa; phylum Arthropoda; class Insecta; order Coleoptera; family Chrysomelidae; genus Galerucella; species Galerucella tenella. The sequence continues at coordinate 58,185 of CAJUYH010004145.1, read as the reverse complement.
GCCAACTGCACCGTTTCTTCTTCTTAGTAATACTTTCATAAGTGAAACTTTATTTATTGAGTAAAACTTAGTGTAATTCAACTGCACCGTGTCTTATTTAGCTAAGTCGACTAAAGACAGGATGTGGACAGACGGAGAGGGATTTTGATTTTGGTGAAAATTGAAATGTGACAGGTGTGACACTAAATTCTGATAATGAGAATGACAATTATATATAAACAATATAAAATATAATCAAGTAAATGAGTTGCGTCTCCCAGTGATTTATGCCCAGTGTTCATGGATAAAACTACAAAGGATTCGCGTGCCCGCCGCGGCCCTAATTTCGGATAGGGTGTTGTAAAAATCTTGTCTAAGAATTATATTCCTGGGAAAACCAAATTCAATTAATTCCATTTCGTAAAGGTCATCAAAAAGCTCTATACCTATTATCAATTCCATTTTGTTTGATTTTATAAACTAACCTCTCTATATTTTGATAATTTGGTCGGCCAAGTGCCAAGACATAACCTCACTTTCACATAAGTAGGACTTAAGTAGAAGCTACACTTCGACTTACGTTAACTTAAGAACGACTTACGACGCAGTGCAGTAACACATATTTCCTAAGGGCAAAGACAGAAACGGCGGTTTTGACCGAAGCGTTTATCGAATCGGTCTCTTTCTAACAAAACACATTGGAAACGAAGGATGTGGATACATCCGATTATTGAAGAAAGGCAACAAAAAGGACATTTTCATACACTGTTTGCCGAAGTAGAATGAGACAAACATAGGCAAAAAGATTGATGATCTCCTCCCAACACTTTCTTTTTAAATTTCTATCACTGTACCCTTTTTCTCTAATATTCCAAAGTGCAGGTCGACTTTCTATTTCACTTATTAGTTTCTCGACATCTACTTTCCCTCCATCCATTTTTGTAGAAAACGAGCAGAAAACCACGTGCGTGTGGACGGACGTACCTAAATACAAAGAAACACCCAACGCTTCGATAAACAAAAACCGACTCGATTGCTCACAGGAATGACCAACCGAAGCAGTTTGAAAATCCAGAGGCGGTACGGACCGCTGTGTGTGTTTTACACTATTATGTTACATTACAAGACGTATCGACTCGAGAATCGACTCGATAAACGCTTCGGTCAAAACCGCCGTGTCTGTCTTTGCCTTAAGTCTTACTTAAATGCTTAAGTAGCACCGGTACAGTTGGCCCTAAGTTCCTAGAAACTATGGACGTTTAAGATTTATAATAGGGTACAAGCATACATTTTGCTATTGGTGAGAATTGACGCTTTATCAAGTCTCCTAACACCTTGCATGCCTATTTTTTCAAAAAAATATAAACTTTACTTTTAAAAATCATAAAATTTGAAAGTCCGCCAAAACGCGCTTTACGTCATAAAGATGGCTGCCCCATGGTGTGACGTCATTTGTTTACGTTCTTATTCGTGTATCACGCTCTGAAATCTTGTGACCTAATTTGTTTCTTAAAGCTTTAAAAATGGATAAAGCCGAAAAAAAAACTTTGTATTCCAAGTATTGCATTGTTCCAGTGTGTAAATCAACGTCTATTAAAACTCCAGACAAAATATTTGTTACTTTACCTGGTGGCGCAAGCAAAAATACACTTAAGAGAAGGGCAGTACTTTTGTTTGTGAAGACCATTTTAATGTAAATACCTACTTCTATGCTGATAATTTTTATTCTTAAATAGTTTGAGGTTATGTACCTATATGTCTAGGAATCAACCATAAAAACATCATTTTCTTACGACCACACATCGAAATATGGTTGGTATATATTATATAAATGAAACATACTTTAAATCGTACTTACTATAATGCTTTAACTCCTCTTATTTCCTCTGCATTAAAGCAGAGCTGTTTGACTTCATAAATCCAAGCAGCATAAATGAGTCTACTTTGGACAAGTTATCAGTTTGTGCTTTTACAAAACCTTCGCTAGCCATATCTTTACTCACAAAATATGAAAGAATCGTCACTGAACACTGAACTAATAAATAAAATATATTCTTCCAAAAGTTTTAAAATATACTCGGAAATATCGAATATTGTGTCCACTTTCCACTTTATGTTGACTTTTAGAAATAAAAAAAAGCACACACAAACACGTAATAGTCTCAAACAAACATATGAATGATATTTTTACGTCGATGAAGCAATTAATAGTTGATTAAAATACAATATAAACACACAACTACACATAACCTAATGCAATACCGGCCATATTGACATAAGTAAACACAAGAGATATGACATCACACGTATCATCGGTAGCGTTCGGAAATCCTCGGGTTGTGGTCGGAATGTGCATTGAAATTTGAGTTTTATTTTAAAATTTGGGAGTAATTTCCAATGGAAACTGGTTTATTTCCTATTATTAGTAATTTTTGATATCATATTATTATTTACTATTATAAATTAATATCCAAGCAAAATATAAAATATGCGTGTACTCTATTGGTCGTCCAGTGGTGTACGAAAAATACCATTCAGTTATTATCCCTTTAAAATCCCTGCATACTCATAATTACTTTTTAAATAATTTTTTGAGTGAATCTTATTATGTTATATTATGATTGGTACTATGCTCATTAACACAATTTTAATTATTGATTGAAGATCTTCAACTGTTTATTACGAAAACACCAGATTCCTTAATATAAATTGTTTTAACGCGAAAGAAACATTCAAGGTAATTTCGTTTGCAAGGAAGTAACTTCAAAGTCGTTTGATTCGTTTTCGGTTGCCTTTGGATTTTTCTGGAGCTTTGATTGATATTAGCTATTGACTTGGACAGATTCAGTCAATTATATTTTGTGGAAGTCAAAAGAAAACTAACTTTTCTAACAAAGAAAAATATCTTATAAGTTTGCTACGCCAAAGAAGTGCAATTTTGAGAGAGTGGTTACTGAGTACATACTTTAAAATGATTATTTTTAACTCACCAGAACTTGTGCAGGAGCAGAGATAAAACTATATTAATAAGAAGTGAACGAGTTAGAGTCCTAGGAAACAATACCTAGGAGACTACTGGATAGAAGAGGGATGATTTCATAAACTGAACCCTGCAGATATCTTGAAATTACTTCAGGATATAGGTCTAAAAGAACTACTATATAGTCTTGGAGACTTGCCAGGGAATTAAGTAGAAGAAAAAGGGCATTTTTTGGGTCTCAGTGTGAATGTCACTCCAGTGTACCTAAATACAATGACTTTTGTCCTCAAATACAATATTTAATATGTACATATATTATATTATTAACACTCTTTATTAGCAGAACTTGCTCACATGTATAAGTATAAGTCAAAAAAGTATGTAATGGTATATAATATAAACAGTTAAAGATAAAACGTAATTGAAAGAAATAATAGAAAAAAACACTCAAAATACAAATTTTTTAAAAACATTTTCGAATATGATTATTATAATATAAAAAGTCTCAATTAATCGGGACATTTGCACGTACGTATTCTTTTATTTGTCTTGTGATGTGAATGATCCCAACGTATGACACTGCTTAAGTGTATTTGGTAAGCTATTAAATAATACTAGCCCAGAACTAAACAGCGAGTCAATACCCACGTAGTCAGCACCAACATACAGATTAAGTGCACTATTTCTTGTGTTATATGCATACATGTCCGAAATATATGTCATCTGGTCACAAAGATAAGTCGGTAGTTTCTTATTCTTAAGTTTAAAAATGAATATTAACAAATTCAACGTCAGTCGTTGTTCACTAGACATAATTGATAATGTATCCATCATATATTTAATGGAGGTGCGCCTACTACATTTAAGTATTGCCTTCATTGCCCTATTCTGCAGCTTTTGCAATCTGTTGAGATTGTTTTTACTAGCAAAATACAGGGTGTCCCAAATAAGAGTGACTGATTTTAAACATAAATGCCCAGCTTATCAATTGCTCCAAAGAGATGGGGTTTGAACTATTTTCACTAGTTTATTGAAGAGATTTTTTTAGGCTTGGCTGGCATTTCATCTCATCAACACAGGGTGTTTTACTAATGCTGGTCAAATTCAAAGGGGAAAATATGTATTTTTTTCAATGGAACACCCTATAATTTTTGATCTCATTCGAAAGAGCAATTATTCTCCTTTCCAAAAATGTATAGTTTTCTATCTTTTGTTTCATTAACAACAAAGATATCCGAAGTTTCATGTAGTAGTACATTTTTAATTAGTAGTTTTATATGAACGTATTTTGATGCCTAAAATCAACTCATGCTGTGACCGTTTGACGCATAACAACAAATTCATTAAAAGAAATTGGTTTTTGAGAGCCCCATATTCTACAATTATGCTTGTTACACATGCCATTAATGTGAAACGTTGCTTCATCAGACATAATTCATAATGAATTGGGTTCGTTTCTTAATAAGTCAAGTGAAGTCTCACATACCATTACTCATTTTTCATAATCTGACTCGTACAATTTTTGATAAGTCTGAATTTTGTATGGAGTTGGTCTTAAAATCTTTAGACATCTTTGAACGTCACTCTTGCTAAGCTCTCAAATTCCAGCAATTTTTCTAATTGAAATTTTATGATCGTTATCATGTGGTACTTCATTAATTGACATCAATTTGTTTAAAAGATCATCATTATTTCTTGGTTTTTTTAAGTGTGCAATGCAACCAGTTTCGATAAATTGTACATACAATTTTTTAATTATATTCACTGACGGGGATTTTTCATAAATTTCCTTGTGGATATCCTCCTTGTTTGAATTATTGATTTCGTTTCTGCATAAATTATTGCAGTTTGAGCTTTTTCACTCACTGTATAGATCATTCCGAAACCGACTTATATGACTTAACAAAATTACTATTGTCAAAATTGCTGATTTTGTTGTTATGCGTCAAACGGTCACAGCATGAGTTGATTTTAGGCATCAAAATACGTTCATATGAAACTACTAATTAAAAATGTACTACTACATGAAACTTCGAATATCTTTGTTGTTAATGGAACAAAAGATAAAAAAACTATACATTTTTTGAAAGGAGAATGATTGCTCTTTCGAATGAGATCAAAAATTTTAGGATGTTCAATTGAAAAAAATACATATTTTTCCCATTGAATTTGACCAGCATTAGTAAAACACTCTGTGTTGATGAGATGAAATGCCAGCCAAGCCTAAAAAAATCTCTTTAATAAACTAGTGAAAATAGTGAAAACCACATCTCTTTGGAGCAATTGATAAGCTGGGCATTTATGTTTAAAATCAGTCACTCTTATTTGGGACACCCTGTATATCAGTGTACTGCAATAGTCAAAATGGGGCGACACGATTGACCTGTATATAGTCAGTCTTGCAAATTTAGAAATTTTACTAGCCACTCTATTTAAGAAATATATTTCAGTTGCAATTTTTCTTTCTATGTACTTACAATGCTCATGTAGATTTAATTCAGGATCTAACATTACTCCCAAATATTTAAACTTAAATACTCTCTCAACCCTTTCATCATTTATTGTAATGTTAAATGACTTATTAATTTTACTGATATTGCCTTTTTCCCCCAATATCATAAATTTGGTTTTCTGAATATTAATTTTCAATTGTCACATAACCACTTAAATATGTTAGTTTGGTCCTGGTTTAAATATTTCTCCATTTCATCTGCACTACCAGCAAAATATAGCGTGTCATCTGCAAATAATTCAATTTTACACCTTACATCATGCCTCATTATGTCATTAATGTACAGTAGGAAAAGTAATGGCCCCAAAACGGAACCTTGAGGAACTCCTAGGTCCATATCTACCATTTCTGAAAATGAACTCTTATACATCACAGACTGTTTTCTATTTTCAAAACCATACTTACGCAGTTTAAGTAGTAATAGCTCCTTATTTACAGTCTCAAATGCTCTCTTAAAACCCAAAAATACCACACCAATAATCCCCTTCTCAACTAACTCTGTCTTCCAAGAAGAAACCAGGAATTGCAGCGCAGTTTCGCATTAAGGCGATTTCCTGAAACCTGACTGTTCCTGAAACCTGACTGTTCCTGAACTGGTAATTTTTTTGAGATACGAAATTCATTATTTGATCTTCAACCGCAATTTCCAGTATCTTCTCGTAAACAGATAACACATTAATAGGACGATATTCTAATGCTAAAATAGTGTTCGCTACTTTTTCAATTGGAATAACCGTTGATATTTTCCATTTATCTGGTACTGTTCGACTACTTAGGGACGTATTAATTACATTCAGAAACCTATCACCAATTATTTCAACCAGATTTAGTCACTAGTCACTCGTTTCATATTTCTCAAACGTCACATAAAGTGTATTTTCTGTAATATATATTTAATATTCCGTGATAATTTTGTAGTTCTGTGTCATTTGATTTGTCAATGATACGTCAGTCATTGTCGGTCATTTTGTAAATATTATCAAAATAATATAATATAATTATGTTCTTTATAGTAATAGTAATAGTAATAAGTATAGTAAACACCTAGTGTCGAAAATATCTTTAATCACTCGTTTCTTAAGGAACTAGTGACTAAAGAAACGTTTTTGACACTTGGTACTTAATATACTATTATTGTACTAAAGCAATAAAGAACTAGTTTTCCCACTTGACATACTTTGTGTCAATATATCGTTTAAAGCTACAAGTGTTTATAGTAAATATTTTTCTTTTGTTTCAGGTAAGTCGTCACAAATCAAAATTTGTTATCATATATTGGTAAGTAATATACTGTAATACGAAGGTTGTCTTTTCTATTTTGTATATTAGAAAATAATTAATTGATAACTTTTAATTAAACAATATTGTTTTTCAAAGTATTCTCCCGGGAAAGGAAATGCAATTTTTCATCCTTTGGAAGCAGCTGTACCATTCGCTTTTTGGCACATTTAAAATAAAGTTTTTGTTGGCGTCGTCTGCATTTTCTAGGTACTAGAACCACAGTATATAAACCAACCAGTAGTGTATCTCTCATAAATTTCATTCATAAATTGCCAGAGCTTTTGATAACCTTGAACGGATCGTTTTACGATTCATTTTACCATAGTCGTAGGTGCATAAGTTTTAAAATGACTTGAACGTGTTAAATGTTTTTTCTTAAATATTGTAGAACAGTACACTGATGAGTTAATAAAACGATAGTCTTATAGAAAATATTCATTGGTTTTTCCATATTACAATTTCCATTTGATTATGATTTTTGAAATTTTTATTGACAAATTTTAATGTGTAATATAGTCGTACCGTGAAGAAAAGTTTTATTAAATATTTTATTGGAAAATCAACACAAGGATGTACAAACTCTGTTGTTTGACTAATATTTATAAGTGATTCAACAATATTATATTCCGTAGCAACTTTCTTAAAATTCATTTGGAATAATGTTTCTAATAATGAGATGTATGGTACAAAATGTTCATGCGGCATATTCAAGTTTCCAAAAGTATACTTATTCGTTTTTTCATAAGCTCTAAGATAACTGTATAAAGACGAATCGTCTAAATTCTGATACGCTTGTGAATACGTCTCACATACGCTGCATGTATGGAATTGGAATAGCCTTTTTTAAAAGAAGTCTTCTTTGATGATGTTGCATAATTATATCTGGTTCAAAATGAGCACCACATGAACGATGACTACTATTGTATAGAGTTTCTATTTTTGGTATCAAGCCAGGCCTATCGCATGCTTCGAGCCAAACTTTAGCTCTGAAACAAAAACAAAAAATTAAATCAATGCATGGAACTAAGGCTCATAAATAATGTAATATGAAGATCAAATAATAAAGTATTATACATTTCGTATGAAAATACAAACAGTTTCTCACCTTTCCGAATCCTTTGGAAAACGGTAAAATTTTTCATCACAATTATAATATTTATTGTTACATCCACGAACTACACACACTACCCGATTTCTTCTTTTTAATGGTATCCATTGCAAAAAAATGCTTATAAACTATTAAAATAATACCGAAAAGCCGTAAAAATATAAGCTGTAATAAATAATTTTATTCGCAAATTCACCACTTGCACTTTGGTTGGATCGCAGCACAGCACTGGCCGCCGGATGATATAGTCATCCGAACGACGTTGTAGGTCACAGGGAGCTCGGCAGTGTGACGTCACGAGATAACATATACTGGTTCGTTCATATACTGTGCTAGAACCTTTGACCACGCAGTTCATTCTTAATATTTCAAAAAGTAAAAAAATCATTAGGGTTTATACCTGGACTGTATGTACGATGGTCCAAACAGACGATTTTATTTGATTGAATAACACAATTGTTGTGTGGAAACTTGCATTGTCTTGGTGGAAGATTATCCGCCGTTGCCGAAAACATACCAACTTGGCAATGCATTGTTGTGGAGATAATTTTCTCGGCTCAATTCCATTTTTCGACTGACTCATCAACTTTAAAAATTCAGTTAGGTACAGCTTTAAATGAAGTGGTCTGAAAGTTTGGCGTTAAGTTAACTAAACATGACAGTTAATTTTGACCGTGGGTATTTGCTTATAAGTGACAACTATGTTCTTATATGCAACACAAATAGACAGCACTCGTAATTGTACCATATCAATGTTTATTTTCTGATGAAAAGGAATTGATTTCCATTCTCCTCCGAAATAGGATTCCCTAACCTTTTCAGCCGAATTGAAAGAAAATTGGGGCTTAGTGCACAGAAAATGGAAGTTGAGGAAACAGATGGTTCTAGAGAAAACTACTAAAACGGTATTAGTTTATTGCAATAAGAAAATCTTCTGAAAGAAAGCAATGCCAAGTCAATCAGCTGGGAAATTCGGACTCTCGAGACAAAATAAAACATCTTTTGACAAATTTAGATTGGAACAAAAGTTTATTATCAAATTTCATGACATAATGTATTCACTATACCTTGGCAAGTTTATCTAAAGCCGTAAAAGGAATGCAGTCGAAAACATTCGATATTGCTATGAAAAAGCTAAAGTGCTAAGTATGTAGCTATAATAATTAGAAGAGGGATTTTTTATTATTAACAATATTAGAGAGTTATTGGAACTTTTATAAGGTCAAGCAGTAATAGTGCTGCCCTTATGGTGACATATACGCATGCGCATTTAATGTTTCAAATAAGGGAAACATTATTAAGGTTAGTGCTTGTCCTTATTTGTGCGCGATTACTGCAGTGCACTATCCCGACTTTATTTCATGTTCCATATTTATATGTCACAATTTGTAGGTTATCTGTGTCATCTGTGACACAACTAGACTGGACCATAGAGTTATTTATTACTCTATGGACTGAACACAACCTAACTTTTTTCAGTTTTAAGTTATCCGTTCTCCCCCCGACAAATAAGAAATAAGATGAACGTTTCCAGTTCAGAAACTCGTGTTGAAAAATTTAGAAGATTAAGATTTACTTACAACGATGACATTGCATTTTTAAAAGAATTCCTAGCATATAACCCCATGCAAAATGAAGATGGATGGGAAATTATTCAGAAGAATCTTGAACTCACAGTTTTAAAAAAGTTTTCTGATAGAATTTTAAAACATCATTTACATTTGTTTCTGAATTAAATGAATATAAAATGATAATAATAAATATTTTCCAATGAAGATAAAAACGTAAGGTTACATTTTTGAAAACCTTAATATAATGTCATTATAGAGTTTCATGTTACAATAACTCCAAATTTTAAGTTTGTCTTAAGGTCGAGCACTATTTATTTAAGGTCATTACAATTATTGCAAGGCAGTAAATTCGTCTTTCCAATAACTCTCTATTAACAATATGATTAAACGTTAATTCTTTAATGTGCCTGTTTCCTTGGATTTTTTCTATTAACATTATTTTTTCAATTCATTAATATTAAAAGATGAGCACTTTTCCAAATTTGTTATGGGATTCTTCAAGCTCTGGCAGCGTTGCACGAAAACCATAATTACCACACCCTCCGAATTACATATTTGGTGATTTTTATCGAAAGCTGACTTCTTATTGGCAAGCGCGTGCGTGTGTTCTTCCCTTTCATTTCGTCAATTGACTGATATTGATCTATCCAGTGGCGTTGGTATTGTCAGTGACCTTTGTATTTTCAGTTTTACTTGGTAAAATAGGTACCGTACGCCATTTGTACGTTTATGACAGATGTACGCCATGTTTCCTCGCGTCTTACCGATGCCCCGTAGCTTCAGATAAACTTGCCAAACTATAGAGAAGATTGTCAGATACGGACGACAAACAAACAATCTGAGTCAGAGTAGCACTCGCGAAGGCTGGAATTTAGGGCTACTTTCATGTTACATTAAATATCAACCTTTTTAAAACAGATTTTAATATTTTTGGATAAGAAACAACGGTTTTATGCCCCATCAGGTATTGAATTACACTTCAACTCTTTTTATACAGTCAAAAGGGTTGCACTTCTCTTCGGCGATGTTATGCCTTTATCAATGAAAGTAGATGCTTCTCCGTTTAGCAGATCAAAGCTGAAACAAAAAGGGATGGACTCTATTGATCTGGTGGAAATTTCCTTTCGGGTTTTCGTTGAAGTGTAATCCAATGTATGTTGGAGCATAAAGTCAAAGGTGTATTTGTTGCATCGGTTTGGAGTTTTTATTTTTCGAACTAGAATTAAAAAGTTCAATCTTATTTGAATTATTTTTATGTTATCCAATATCAATAATATGGTATACTGGTAACAAATTTCCTTATTTTTTCAACCAATTTTCTATAAATTAAGGTAGAGGAATTTTCTCTTTCCTCGTTATCTTTGAATGATTTGTATTAAATATTTTAAACTCTTCATTGAATTGAGGATGCAATTAGCCAACAACAAATAATCATGTATCAATATAAAATGTATCCTTCTCAATTTAAGTGGAAACAGCAAAGACTATTTACTTGAATCGGAGACATCAACATCAAAGTTAAATGTCTTCATTAACGTTTGAAATAGTGTCGTTGATCATTCAAATAAGAGTATCATCAATGATAATTACAGCACTTTGAATTTTAGGATTTGTACATCTTTTAGGAAACTTGGATATCGGAATCCAGTTGGGAAAGTTCGAGTCTATTAATGAAAATAATTATAATGGAAGAGTTGGGTGAAATTAATTCAATTTTCAGATGACTTCTATTTTTGATGAACTTTGAACGTTTAAGACATATTTCGTTGAAAAGCACGTTAATGTAGGTACAGTTCTGCTTTTCCATGAAATACATTTTCTTTTGTCTGTGATTGTTCCTGCAGGAAATAGTCTAGAGGATTCGGATCGGGTGATCGCGGGGGCCCTTAGACGACTTCCAATCCATCTTCTGGGAAGCACATTATAGTTTGGCAAGTTTATCTGTAGCTACGGGGCGTCGGTAAGAGGCGAGGAAAAACATGGCGTATATCTGTCAAACGTACAAATGGCGTACGGTACCTATTTTACCAAGTAAAACTGAAATTTACAAAGGTAACTGACAATACGAACACCACTGGATAAATCAATATCAGTCAATTGACGAAGTGAGAGGGAAGAACATACGCACGCGCTTTCCAATAAGAAGTAACCTGGTCGATAAAAATCACCAATTATGTAATCGAAGGGTGTGGTCATTATGGTTTTCGTACAACGTTGCCAGAGCTTTAAGAATCCCATAACAAATTTGGAAAAGTGTTCTCTTTTAATATTCATAAATTGGAAAATAATGTTAATAGAATAAATCCAAGGAAACAAGCACATTATAAAATTAACGTTCAATCATATTTTTAATATTGTTAATAATAAAAAGACCCATTTATAATTATTATCACTACATAATCAGTTCTTCTATTTTTTTATAGTTAAACGTGGCAATGTCGAACGTTTTCGACTGCATTCCTTTCACGGTTTCAGATAAACTTGCCAAAGTATATTTAGGTTTTGCTTCACCACCCGTGCTTAGTAAGGTTGAACACCATCTTGTAGCAGCCAAATATTGTCCTTTGTGATATGGGTTTTGTCTGAAAGTTTCGAATAATTAAATTGAAAATACTTACCCTGATTTGGAAATAACCGAGCCAGCTCAGAGATACTAGGTATTTTCCAATAAATGAAAATACGTCGGAACATTTTAGTTTCCGTTTCCCTCAATGAAAAAAGAACCTATTATTTTGTGTCCTATACCTTCAGTTTTTATATACAGGGTGTACCAACCTTACGACAAACTTCGGTATATGGGTTATTTTAAGAGATATCAAAAATGTTATAAACAAAAATAGTAGATGTGTTGAAGGTCCATATTTTGAAATTATATCGAACAATACAGAGTGCTGCATAACTCCGTTACAAACCAAACATATGATTTTTCAAATGGGAACCCCTGTATATTATACCGAATTCGGATTGGTTACATTTTTTTGAAGCTTTTGATATAAGGTTTTGCCACGTTATACAGAGATATGAATGAACAATTATTCTAAACAAAACTAGCCACCAAAAGTATAATGCCAACCGTAGTATTAAACTAAAGGTTCAAAATGTTCACCGTTAACATCAATGCAATGCTGCAGAATAGTTCAAATGATTGACTAACATTTCTCAGCATATCAACGTTAGCAGATCAAAATGCCGCACTAATTATCTCTTTCATGTCATCTCTAATAGCCGGGGATTTCATAAACCTATTCCTTACAAGACCCGGAAAAAATAAATATACTTTTGTTAAATCGGGTGACCGAGCTGGCCAATCAGTTGGGCCCCCTCTTACAGCATTGCATTGATGTTAACAGTGAACACTTTGAACCTTCAGCTTAATATTACGGTTAAGATTATACTTTTGGTAGCTAGCTTCGCTTAGAATGAATTATTCATTAAAATTTATCATTAATTAGGATTTTTTGTTACATACAACGTTTATTGCTTTCACATAATCAATAATAATAGTTTACAATAAATATTACCAGATAACTCTGTTTTCATAAACTTTGGGTATAGGAAATGCTTGAAAAAAATTAAACTTACATAATCGAAGATTCTATTTTTGCTATAAAATACAGGGTGTTCCATTTGCAAGAAGAAAGAAAATAACAGGCTCGAGTTTCCGTTCACCCTGTATATAAGAAAGAATATAATTGAAATTTAATAGGATACGGAGATATTACATCATGTTACGAAACTCAGTTTGGTAAAATACATTTTTTTCTTCAACGTACAACAAGCTACAGAGCGTTGATTTACCTACGATTTTCACATAAACGTGTCCATATCTTTTGAAGAAATCTGTAGAACGTGGCAAAACCTCATATCAAAAGCTTCAAAAAAATGTAACCAATCCGAATTCGGTATAATATACAGGGGTTCCCATTTGAAAAATCGTATGTTTGGTTTGTAACGGAGTTATGCAGCACTCTGCATAGTTCGATATAATTTCAAAATATGGACCTCCAGCACATCTACTATTTTTGTTGATAACATCTCTTAAAATAACCATTATACCGAAGTTTGTCGTAATATTGGTACACCCTGTATATTGGGTGTGGGATTCGCGCATCCAACGAGCATTATTACATGACCAGCTTCTATTCATTCATACGCTTGGGTTGGGCTCAACACCCCAAGCACTTGAACTGAATCTTTGTACCATTACCCATGTCTACCTACTTCCATTGCAGAAGCTTCGTGTCTTCTATATAGGCCACCAGTTTATCTGGAGGGATCTTCAGTAGTTGTGATGGTTGTGTTATTTCCACTCCAAAGTGCTTGCGTCTGAGCCCTTGTAAGTTCTCACAGGAGCAGAGTAGATATGTGAGTAGGTGTTTCATCGTAGAGTTCACATTTTCTGTACATAGGGCCACTAACTTTGCCCATCCTGTGCAGATGCTTTCTCATTACAGTGTCCAGTCACCAGGTAGGTAATCGCCCAGTGAATATGTTCTCCGGTGTCATGCTATCAAAACGGGATATGTGTTCATCTCGCATTGTCCCAGTTATTTCAGTTAGTCCTTCTTGAACATTGTTCGGGGACCATAAGTCTCCCGATTTCAGTCTAAGAATTGCCATCATCGCCTCCGCCATTACAAAAAGTTCCAAAGGAGGAAGTCCAACAAGGGCTTCCATTGATGCTGTCCCTGTGCTGTTCATTGCCCAGCCAAGGAGGGCTTGTCTTTGGAATGCGGTTAATATGTTGACTGCTGAGGACACTTCTGTCCTCCTCCACCAGACTATTGTTCCATAGGTGATCGTTGGTCTTATCACAGTTGTGTAAAGCCAGTGAACCCCAGGCCGTAGTCCCCAGGTTTTGCCCATTACTCTTCTGCATTTCCAGAAAAGCCTAGTCGCCCTGGTAGTAATAGTCTCCAGATGTGTCTACCAATTCAGTTTGGAATCAAGGGCCACTCCCAGATATTTAACTTCCTTTGATATTTCTAGTTCTTCTCCGAACAACATAACCGGTCTTCCTAATTATGCTGATTCACGTTTCCAATAATAAAAAAGTGGCCTAATATAAAAACATAACAATGCTAAAAAAATTTGGATTGCTATGATTGTAACATTTTTCCAGCATTAGGTCTGGACATTTTTTACGTCTTGCCGTTCATTCAAAAGATATGGCCAAAACCAAATTTACCAATTTAAACTACCTACATTTGAATTTTTCGTCATAAAATTAATATCAGCTTTTTTGTGATTGATTTTCTTCGTTCGTATTTTACTTCCTCATTAATTCTCAGAACAGCAATTTAATCAATTTAAATCGGAAAATTGCCGTGTTCGTTTCCATTTAATTCGTAAATTTATTATGCGTTATCTGTATCGTTTAACATTGACCAGCTCAGTGAAAAATTGCTTCTAATTACATCGAAATTAACGAGAAAAAAAACAGAAAAATACCGATTACAACTTTCAGCTAAGGCCAGCTTCCTCGTGCAAAGTGAAAAATAATTACACCTGCAATTTGCTGTCGCATAAATCACAGTTAAGGTTTTACAGTGGTGGTGTGTTAATGTAAACAAAAATGTTCCATTGAAATCCACTTTATATTTAATTCCATCGTTTAGTCAAAGTAAATAGACCACATAATAAATTTGTAGGTACAGGGTTTCTCATTATATTGTGACCCCCACTTATTTTCATTTGTTACGGGAATACAAAGAAAAGTTCCAAATAAAAGCATTATTTTACCTGTACCTACCAACCAAAACTGTAACAACAGACTGAATTTTGTATACAATTCACATAAACACACAATTCAATAAAATGCATCTTCAATATTTTAAATGGGTCACCATGTATTTTTTTATAGTTTTGAGTAGCCCCGCATTTCCTGATTAATATAACATTGTGTAGCGTTAGTTTTGTTCTATAATGGCGTATGGTCCTACTACAGTGTGTCGCATTTAGGATGAAGACACTCCCATATTTTCACTGTTTGAAGAATTACAGATACGGATTTTTGTAGAATCATACAGGTTGATGGGCCACATTTCTTGAAATAGTCAACTGAAATCTGAACTTTAAACTCAACCTACTACGATTTCACAAACAGGACCGCTTCTCGATATTTTGCTTCGCGTTAGAAATATCGAAAAATATTATCAAAAAAAGTTGTTCAGAATAATATGTTAACCCCACATACCAAATTTTATCACATCATTCGCATTCTTATTTATTTCATTTTTTGGTCTAAGTATACAAAATAATTATTTATTTTGATAATTATTGTGCCGTGGAAATTAAAATCTTGGCACCGTGACATGTATTCAAATATTTGTCCACGACCACCTAATAATAAGTCGATATTTTACCTCCTAACGAAAGGTATATGGTACCCATATATCTACTAGAGTGAATTATGGTTCATAATACACTGGAGTGTATTATGGTTCATAATTCACGACTAGGGATGGGGGTACAATATAAAATAAACTTTTAAATCTGTGTATTTTGTTCAGGAAATTTGTTTCTGAACTATATCGTATCGATAAAATATCGAAATCTTTAGTATTGATACTTTCATAACGATATTTTCTAATATTAAGTATTTCAAAACAATATATTTATAACGGTACGTTGTATTGATACTTTACACAGTATCGCCCATCTCTATATATGTCAAATTATTTAATTTTGACGTTAGTAATGTTGAAGCATACCCAATAACACAGAAATACTCTATTAAAAGATTTTATGTTTGAAATAAAATTATATTGATGACAACTTTAAAAAATATATATGACAAGTATCTTTTTGTTATATTATAAACAAGTACATAACAACTAGTAAACAAAGAAGTAAAAACCTAGAAAATGATAATATTTCAACAAGTTATATATATACTTTAAAGTTGTCATCAATATAATTTTATAATTTTATTTCTAACATAAAATCTTTTAATATAGTATTTCTGTGTTATTGGGTATGCTTCAACAAGTAATACCAAATTGTTACGAACTTGCTATATTACTGCAAAGATGAATTCATTGAATTCGAATAGTGGAAATTAACGTTCTTGTACACAAACTGAAATAAAAAAAGCGGCGAAATTAACGACTATAGGACTGCTGCCAGAAAAATCGAAAGATAACTATATTATGTTTACATATTATAACTTCATGAACTGGAGGTTAGTTGACTTTTATTTAATAAAGAAATCAAGGGTCGTGGACAAAGTATAGTATTCTACTCGCAATTTATGGCCAATATTCACTCGGGTGAATAATGGCGTGAATAATGGCTATCATAAATTGCTCGTTTAATAATATACTATTTAGTAAAGTAAACAGCACTTTCAAAGGAATATTGATCAAATTAAACAATATCTTGTAATAATAAATGTGGGTGGGCAAAAAAATTGAAAAATTAAAAATGCGAATTTTGTGATGAATTTGGGTATGTGGGGTTGAAATGATATTCTGATCAACTTTTTCGAATAATTTTTTTCGATATTTTTGCGCGAAGCAATATATCGAAAAGTTACCCCGTTTGTGAAATCGTAGTATATAGGCTGAGATTAAATTTCAGATTTCAGTTGATTAACTTAAAAGATGTTGCCCATCAACATGTATGACTCAGCAAAAATTCAAATATGTAATCTTTCAAACAGCTTTGGGTTGTCTTCATAATAAAAGCGACACACTGTATAAAATAAGAAATAAATTCACATATAGTTCAAAAACAACCTATAAATTTGTAAATTCAACAAAATTAATGATTTAATATTCAATACTACATTTAAAATAACAATAGAGGCTCTCCATTGTTATCAATGCACAAGTAATATCTTCGTTTCAAATTTTCTAATGCGCTAGCTATTGTGTTATTATGACCATTTAAATTTTCAATTTCCGCGCGAACTTTTGCCGTGATAGAGTTAATATTTGTTTTTTAATCAAAATACATTTTTTTTGTTACATTTTTGGTCGGTACAGGTTGGCACAACTTTTTTTTAGTATTCCCGTGATTAGTGAAAATAATTGGGGGTCAAAATATAATGAGAAGCCCTGTACATAGTTGAATTTTAGTGTTTTATAATCTTGAACTTGCATTGTCTAAATTTTTACTATTTCATAACTCAAGAACTATTAAAACTTTTGACTAGAAACCGAACATATACAAGGAACTATGACTAGATATAATACCTTTTATTTAGTTTATCTTGTTAGATGAACACTGAGAAGCACTCGGTGAAATATAAACAAGGAAAAGCACGGACTGCGTCTACCAGCAATCTGTAGCTCTTGTACAGGAGAAAGTCTAGCTGTTCTCCACTCACTAGAGATATCCCTAACCATGAATAAGGATACGTTGATAATCACTGACTCACTCAGTGTTATAGAAAGTCTCCAATCCATTTATACAAAAAACGTAGTGATGCAGAAAATCAAAACAACACTTTCCCAACTCCAATCCAAAGGCCAAACTACAAAATTTCTCTGGGTGCCATCTCACACAGGTATTAAAGGAAACAAGGAAGCTGACCAATCTGCCAAAAACTTTTCTAACAACCCTGCGGTAGCATTGATAAATATAGTTCCTAGCCAAGACCATAAAGAATCTATAAAAAAATACATAATCAACGAATGGCAGCTAAGATGGAATTTGAACCCCCGCAATAAACTTTCTCAAATAATACCCGATGTATCTAAAGCTCCTTCCTTACCAAACAATAGATCCGATCAGGTGAAGACTATTAGGCTTAGAATTGGACACACCAGAATAACCCACCAATACCTGATCTCCAAAGAAGACATTCCTCTGTGTGATCGGTGCCAGTGCGTTAAATCTGTGAAGCATATTATTTCAGAGTGCCCTCATCTTAATTATATGCGTAATTTGTGTGGTGTTTCGGATAATATAAAGACAGCTCTTACGGACAAATTAGATAAAACCCTAAAATTTCTGAAGTTGATTAACATTTATAAGCTCTAGACTCTATATTTTTTATGTGAATCCTATATGTATTTAAACTGCCAATGACCCAAGTGGTTGACGCAGTGTATGTGAAAATAAAAATAAAAAATAAAAAAAACAATATTTGTCAAACTGAAAATCTAATTCCATAGGCAGATATAAACTGCATCAGCAGCCTTGTCAATGGAGTTGATGTTTAAATATTCTAGCTATCAAAAACTAACAAACAAAAGACAATGTTAATATTTCTAGTTCTTACTTTGAGTTTTTGTCAAAAGTAATGTTTACGATTTGCCTACTGTCATAATATATAAAAAGTAAGATTACTGTCGTTGCTGTTGCTTTTAAATGGCACAGGAGTTGCAGTGGCGACGCTGCGGTGAAAAAAACACTGCTAGATAAACGATTTTGAGAACAGATTTTGTCAATTTTTCCGTATGGTTTCGTTCTCTTTATCTAGTCTCCATGGATATACCACTGGAAATGTATTCCGTCGTAAAATGGATATGGCGTTTAATGTGTCTTTTTCTTTGAATAACTTCAGAACTTTTGAAGTCTCTTAGGAATAAGGACATGAGAAAAGTTGTTGAGAAAAATGTTGTTTGTGAATGTAGAGCAGGCTATTAAATTTGCTTTTGTATACTTTTCGATGAAGATAAAGGATGTGTATTTGACGTTGGTCTCTAAACGCCGCAGAGGCGTAACTAATCTATAGATTCAAAACCCCCCTTTTCCTTACCCTCACCAAATGTGAAAGTAGCAAAAATAAATTTACCATTGAAGTGAAATAAACCGAATGACAATTTATAGGGGACATATTATTAAAAATTTTATTTTATATTACAAAATATTTTATTGACTAAGGGCCGGTTTTACAAGAGAGATTTATACTAGGTATAGTTATACCCAGTATAACTATACCTAGTATAAATCTCTCTTGTAAAACCGGCCCTAAATGATATTCAGAATAAATAGGAATTATAACCTTTAGCCATAACCTTTTACGATGCTTTGTACAAAGGCAATAAAATTTCTTTTTCATGCAACAAAAATATAGGTCATAAATTAAACCACAAATAGGACACCAAAACAGCTCTGCATATAATATACAACTGTGAGATGCTGGACCACAGGAGGCAGAAACTGTATGGTTTGACTCCAGAAGACTTCTACAACCAACCAGCAAATAATCTGTATGAGCTAATACAGGGAAAGGATTGGCTGAATCGGCTGTAGTCAGAACACTAGGAGGATACACAATAAACCCAAGAGGCTGAGGTGGTGCCGGCGAAGGGACGGCTCCTTTAAAAAAAATACAAACTGAATCCATCTTGAATTAGTACAAATGTACATGCAAAGAAAGTTGCAGCCCTTTAAAGTTACCAAGTGCAAATTGATTTTTTTTTCAAATATTTCGACAGTTGTTTGACAATTTATATTGTACTCCTAAGTAACACACTTGGTTCCGGATACCATCTGCTTAAGATTCGCCTCTAAAATCTCTTGCGTACACCCCGCTACTTGATTTGCGATTGTATGAGCTTCTGCTACTCCAAAGAATTCTTACCAAGTGGCTGTTACTACCCGGTTACAATTCCGCCTCATAGCGAGAACGTCGCAAGAACGGCTCTATTTCCAATATGATTCTGCCCTAGAATTTACGAATAAACTTTGTTTAGTTAATGCGTTCATTTATAATTTCTATTTAAAAATCCTGGAAAAAAACCATAAAAAAACCGTTATTTAAAAAATATTGAATAGAGCCTTGGACATGTGTATGGCTCTTAGCCAAAAGAGTTCAAGCTATCTGTTGGACGGAGAAACTGTCAAAGAATATTAATGCTTTCTCAGTTTTTAGACGTTGCTGTTGCCATAGACGTAACAAAGGTTTCATTATGGGATATTCCTGCATTCTGTAATTTCAATATACATATTATATCAGATATATCCTTAAATTTCTCATGTTATTTGGAACTATTTAACTAAGCCTCCATGAATTGTGTACCCTTCTTAGTAGTAGTTTCATGAGGAGAAAATGTACAAACTATTGTCTGCCAGTTAATCAATAATGTACGGAGGATAAGTCATTGCACTTACATACAATTTTATTTGTAAAGGCTGCTCTCCTTGGTGTAATGCATGACGTATTAGCCACTACACGCCTATCGACCTTAAGCAGCCAATCATATAAGTTCTATCATAGTAAATCCGTATACTGCAAGCGTCAAACGTGATGGCGAGCCAGCCCCTATGTGCATAAACTCATTTTCAATGTTACATCCCACTAGGGCTCTTGCAAGACATATAAATGCTCTGTACAGAGGCGTATCATTAGTTGTCCTCCAATAGGGTACAAGCATAAATGTTGCTATTGGTGGGAATTGACGCTTTATCAGGTGTCTAACACCTTGCATGTCTATTTTTTCAAAAAAATATAAACTTTACTTTTAAAACGACTTTAAAAATAATAAAATTTGAAAGTCCGCCAAAACGCGCTTTACGTCATAAAAATGGCTGCTCATCTTATTCTCACGCTCTGAGTTCTTGTGACCTAATTTGTTTCTGAAAGCTTTAAAAATGGATAAAGCCAAAAAAAAACTTTGTATTCCAAGTATTGCATTGTTCCAGTGTGTAAATCAACGTCTATTAAAACTCCAGACAAATTATTTGTTACTTTACCTGGTGGCGCAAGCAAAAATACACTTAAGAGAAGGGCATTACTTTTGTTTGTGAAGACCATTTCAATGTAAGTACCTACTTCTATGCTGGTAATTTTTATTCTTTAATAGTTTGAGGTTAACCTATATGTCTAGGAATCAACCATAAAAACATCATTTTCTTACGACCACACATCGAAATATGGTTGGTATATATTTTATAAATAAAACATAGTTTAAATCGTACTTACGATAATGCTTTAACTCCTCTTATTTCCTCTGCAGTAAAGCAGCTGTTTGACTTCATAAATTCAAGCAGCATAAATGAGTTTACTTCGGGCAAGTTATGAGTTTGTGCTTTTACAAAACCTTCGCTTTACTGACAAAATATGGAAGAATCGTCACTGAACACTGAACTAGTAAATAAAATATTTTCTTCTAAGTTTTGGAATATCCTCGGAAATATCGAATATCTATGTCCACTTTCCACTTTACGTTGACTTTTAGAAATAAAAATAGCACACACAAACACGTAATAGTCTCAAACAAACATATGAATGATATTTTGACGTCGATGAAGCAATTAATAGTTGATTAAAATACAATATAAACACACAACTACACATAACCTAATGCAATACCGGCCATATTGACATGAGTTAACACAAGAGATATGACATCACACGTATCATCGGTAGCGGTCGGAAATCCTCGGTTTGTGGTCGGAAAGTGCATTGAAATTTGAATTTTATTTTAATATTTGCGAGTAATTTCCCATGGAAACTGGTTTATTTCCTATTATTAGTAATTTTTGATATCATATTTACTATTATAAATTAATATCCAAGCGAAATATGAAATATGCGTGTACTCTTTTTTGTTGACGTTTGGCATTGTCTGAATACTTTTTGTGGTATAAGTACGACACTGACTATCAAGGGGCTTATCGTAATCCAATAGTAATTTAGTTGGGAGAGTCTATACTTGCGCGATCGCTTGCCATTACCTTTGGCGCTTGCAGTATCTGTAGTTCTCTGTGAGACAGAAATGATAGGGGGTTTTCATCTCTTCCCCTTGAAGTTGTTACAATTTCTAGAGAAAATATATTTACAACTTTCCAAATAGCCTGTATAACATATTACAACCTTACATTGTTTTAATAGTTAGTAAAGTCGATTTCAGATTGACATTAAAATATAGGGTGTTCCATTTAAAAATCCATTACTTTGATCTGGCAACGAGTTATGGTGTAAAATTGTTACTGATTTTGAAATATGAAGCTTGAAGCTATTTATAATTTCTATTCACAACTTTTTTAGGTATCCATTATGATAATCGACCTAATCAATCACCCACTATGAATAAAATGTTTAGTAATATCGTCAGAACCATACCAATCAAAAGCGGTATGTTTTCCTGTTTATCTTTATAATGTTTTTATATAAAAACAAATTTTGAAAACGAACTATTTTACGATTGAGCCTTAAATTCCATAAACATTACATTATAATTAGACCGTACGTCATTGTATATTTTCAAAAATAAACTATACGTGTATAAAAAAACATCATCATTATTTGTGAATTAACAACGCCATCATTAAAATATTTCAAAACAAAATACTATGAGCTGTAATTGATGCCCTCTTGCTCTTTCACAACAAACGCTTGAGTCGTGACCATTAAGTGTTCATAATATAAAAAACTAGTACAATTTAGCAACAAATATTTAACACTTCAAGC